>LUCH01017599.1:0-30587 GCA_013368495.1 Paragonimus heterotremus
ATCCTCCTTTGCAATCTGTAATCTGCATTCATCTGTTAGTGCTGTTAATGTTTTGATATCGTCTTGAAAGAAGACAAAAACCCTATTGTAGGGTTTGAATTAACCACCGTTCGTCGCATCATTGGCAATACATATTCCGCTAGAAAGACTCAAACAAAGGGTTCTAGACCCAAACGTTGACAATCGTATGAATATTGATATATTGACTTGTGTTTTCAAAAGGGAATTCAAATGTTCACTTTCTGCTGTAACATGCGGCACCTACCTCGCTTGAGTGATCTGTCAGGATCTCAATAAACTGTGACGATGTTTGTGCTTTGCCCGTTATGTTTTACTCCTAATCATTGGTGGTTCGGTGATATTGCTGTTCTTTGATAAATGGCACTCAATCAATCACTTATCTTTGGTTTAAGGAAGCGCGTTGGCGAATCTCGTTCATTTCATTTGATACGTGCTAATTGACGAACACGGCGAGTCTTCTCTTGTATCCTTCACAGAGAGATACGGTTTCCAGACCTTAGAAACGACGAATCATTTGCAAGCATTTATGCACCATACCCTTCTGCAACAGCCGGGCCTGGTTCAGGCGTGCGTACGTTACCATTAACAACAATAAATTAGTGGTTGGCACTGACACTTAGCTGACATACAATCAAAGACGCAAAAGCATCAATTTAATGCTAAACAATAAATGAAATGAGGCCAGATACTCGAGAAACTAATGTCTAAACCCAAATAATGAACGCGCGACTGCCTTCATCTTGCGTGCAAACAGCAGTCGTGCAAGCGAAAGTTAGGCGATATCTGTAAGACAGCTTTTTTATTACACTCACCTGACGAACTATCTAGCTAAACATCGACAACATTCGCGCCATTGAGTTCGATTATCTACTATCTCTGTTGACGTCTTCAGCCTAACGTGTAAGACGAACCTGACCTGCAGCAGCCATTTACCGGTAGCCGTCTTCCGTTCCGTGTGCCATGTCTCGACTTGTGTACCTTGCCTCTTACGCCAATTGTTTTGGACATCATTATAGTGTAGTCGATGTGGTAGACGATTGGTTAGCATCCTTGTCATTTGGCTGCGGCGTACTTGGGTAGTGCTTCAAAAAATCAAATTCCATAGTCTAAGGGATACAAAACAATCTCAATTTGTTGAAAAGGTTGGCACTCTTTTTATCGAAAGACAACGGTGTTTGAATTTTTGGGCGTATATTGCTAGTGAATTTAAGCGAATCGCGGTAGCTTCTGTGATTACCTGTACACTATCTTTGATCTGCCTTGATTCTACTCCACGGACCCAACAGGGTCAGCTCGACCAAATACGCGGCGATTACAGCCTGACGGAACTTTATCAATCCTCAAGTTGACCACAAATAATGTCGCTCCCAGAAGAGTTCAGGTACTCATCGTAGTGTGCAACTTATGTAGCTTGTTTCACATGATCGGGCGAGGCACTCAGTTACATCACCACTTTTCTTGCAAAAATCTAAACAGACTTCTTGTTCGTTTTCAGTGATTCGCTATCAGAATAAATAGATCTAATTCATCTCACTTGTACAAGCGAATAATTAATAAGGCAAACAGAATGATCAGTCATATCAACATCACTGATGACTAGCTCATTCACTACCTTATGTTTTTCATGATCGCTTTGAGAATTGTTAGCTTTTGTAAATGATTTGCAGCTTATTTCTCTTTGTGCTATACAACAAAAAGGACGGAGTGGCAACGGGGTCATTGTTAGCTAACTGAGGATCGAAAATTGTCTGTCTGTGGTCGTCGCGCATTTGGTAAGGTCACATTATCCGATCGACTCAGCCTGATTCATTCAAGCTGATCTGTTTCGTCCGTTGCGCACAATTACACCAGTCGAAGGTCGTGTATTCGCGCCATTCACATTGTTGACTGAAATTCGGCTGCAGTCGTATTGGTTCTGACTGGTCACTGTGTGCTCTACGACCCTCACTGAATTTGGTTGGTTAACTCCGACGCACACTCAAACAACTTTTAATCGTCGTTTACAAATAGACCTGATGTAGCGGTTGATCGTTCTTCCGATCGGTTATCGCTGATCGAACTCCGTTCTGTTCACAGCGGGTCGTATATGAGGTTTGTTTTGTAGCGCGTTCTCCATTGGGAATCTGGTGCTGGCAATCTCTTGGGCACGACAGTAGTGCAAATTGCATATGAATGTTGCGGGGCAGGTCATGCTCAATCGCGATCCCAGTCACAGTTCGGTGGGAAATCAGCGTACATTTGTGTTTCTGCCTATCATCGCCTCCATTATGTGTTTAGATGGCGTTTAACAGTATATTACAATCCATCCTACATTACGTGCTCTGTTTTTTTTTCGGACTGTCACATTCTGTTGCTCGCGTTGTTTCACTTGTTCACCATGTAAATTTTCTTCGCTGTAGACGTGGGCGATGGTAACACCTATTTCACGGCCACTTTTTCCATACGCTTTCCGCACCTCGGAGATGTGTGCTATTTGGCCTATCATTATCCTTACTCGTATACACGACTTCTTACTGATATAACACGCTGGCGACAACTGTCTAATTCAACTGCAAACATCTCCGATGATACATACTTCCAAGTTCAGACGTTGACCCGCACTATTCTTGATAATCCTGTGCCTGTAATAACCATAACCCAGCGAATCGCATCTCAGGAAATTCGTAACGAGCAGACAGGACCTCCCGAGAAGGATAAATCATATGGCCGACCTGATGGTGCTGCGGGCGTCCCAACTCCAACATGTAATCCACCGTTTCTGATATTCTCCAACATGTTCGTTTTTTTTCGCTAATGCCGCTGAACTTGTTGTTAGATCGCGAAAAATATGTAGTAAACAATGACGTCGAAAAGTTTAAGTGGTGAATTCGATCACTTTCACGTTTTGATTACCAACGGGTTCTTCTAGATTCATTTTAACATTGTTTTTTGTTCACAGTGCACCATTTGTGTATAAGAACATATCCAGATTTAAGGACAGTGTAATGATGCCGCGATTCAAACCCTCATTGACCGTCATCGAACGGAAAAAAGTACGATTGAAAAAACTAGAGAATAGGATTGCTTAAAAAACTGAGCGACTGTTGGAATGTATGTATGCCACTGTTTGGGATACTGGTTCAAACATCCAGCCCTGTCCAGAGGTTCAACACAAAAATATAGACTGCGCTTTGCTATTAATCATTCATCCCTTATTCAGGTATATATCGCTAACGGTCCCCATTGTAGCCTGTGATTACTTTCGTCCCACGAAAGTCCTTATGAATTCATTATTTACGCGTTACACATTTCCAGACAACAGCGTCTTTAGATGTACACTAGTTATTTGAACGTGTGTGAAAATAAATGCAATACATTCCAATGCCGGTCACATGTGAGGTTCCAATACTATAAAAGTTTTATTCTGCGCATACGGCGCATCTTTTTGATTGCAGGAGACCAGTACGATTTACACTATTAAAGGATGTTTGTTTATAAGCCTGTAAATAAATCAACTGTGGGATACCTATTTGTAACATTTTTGTTTTAGCTATGCAGTGACATCTCTCATCTCTACAAAGTTAACACACAGCATTTGGTACCAGGGACTAAATTGACCTGGTATGTATGGGACAGTCATTCAGGCAACGGAAACAAAAACCGTATGATATATCTGAATAATGTGCAACAATAAGCAACTTAAATAAGACGTAACAAATCTAAAGTGATACAAATCAAAAGATATATAAATCCTCGGCGATATTATGCTGTTCTTCTATTCTCGCAGCTCATTCATATGAATCATTTGTTCAACGCCCGTATATTTTCCTTACTGCTCGTGTGCATTCTGGCGAGTCAAACTCTAGCTGGGTGATACAAGGTGTAATCGATCGACTTCTATCAAATGATCCCGACATGGTACGATTGCGTGGGATGTTCGTTTTCAAAATCGTACCCATGTTGAATCCGGATGGAGTCATATGTGGCAAGTATGTTCCCTGGAGCACGTTTGTTTTCTTGTGCGTTAATTTATCGTTACTCCCGTTTCAGGTCCCCCTACGATTTTAGCTTTAGTTGAATTTAGAATTGCTCGTGATTCAGTTGTTATTCAGTTGGGACCCAAAATTTACTGATGGAAACTTACACAGTATTTTGTTCTCTCTCAGTGTTCTCTTTCAGTGTTTTGGTTTGTAGAATCATATGGGAATAGAGCGGTCTCCGTACGATATTAACCATACACACCGTCAGCTCCCTTGATTCAGTGTGGTGCCACACAGACATCGAAGCCTGACAGGGTTGAGCACACAAGAGGATGCCATTTACGTATGGCACGCGTCTGAATCAGTCCGGCTGTTACTCGCAACAAATACAACGTTGACTCATTTTGTTCAGCCCGTTCTAAATGAACGGTGATGGAATTTGCTAACAGACAGGAATAACGCTGTAGATAAAATTCTAGTAAGATGGTTATTGTGGTAATTGGTCGGATCAATCACTTAGCCAGATTATTGGAGTCACTATATACGAGAGCACGGTCACTCACAAAGAGAACGTGCGTTTGCCTAGCTGACATCGACCGATAACACCACTGCTGTTTGAGTTTGTCTGATTCTGGTCATGAATGGAACTGGTTCCTTGACTAGTCTGTAACTTAATGTTTTTTCCTTGAGTCTATTGTAGAGGCCGATTTTACTATTATTTTCACTCGCATCGTAAACCTGTTCAGTAGTATGTGCGCCACTCAACGCCCCGATTAAATTTAATAAATTAAGATAGTGGCCTATTGTCATAAGGTGTTTAACAGTCGGTAATGTTGGTTTCTAAGTTCACCGGTTTGACTTTGTTGCGTCAGCACTTGTTTTAACCATTTCGGGAAGTGTTCTATCACTGGACGATTTTACCTACGTAGTTACAAAAATCCTTATTATTATCCTACCAGATTTTACTGGGTTTGATGGGCAAAATATATAGTAAGGCTATACGGTGGAAGCTTCCTATTTGCAAATCTTTCCATAACTCATTGCTTGAATAATAGCAACAATCCCGTTGAGATTCGTGACAATTATTCTTAAAATTGAGTACCGTTCACAGTCCTCACATTAAGATAAACTTTTCGATTATCTCACTTCATAAGAAACCCCTCTGGCCTTCGTGTTTTTGCGACTAGCGCGATAATCGAACCACGAGTAGCCTCATAATATCAGTCATACCCCGAACGCTCAACCGTTGCCATGTATCTATGGAAGTTCACGTTTGCCCGATCATTTCAAAAAGAGGTAAGGTAAAGACGTTCTGTGCACTCCAATCGATAACCCGTTGTTAGGACTTTCTTGATTGTGTCGAAGCTATGGGCTTGATTGAACCAACGGAGCAATGTTTTCGGCAGTTACTTCATCTTATTTGTCTATGAACCGTCGGTTACAATCTATTCAGCCGATTGTTGACGCCTGACAACAAACCACCGCATAATCTTCGGCGAATAACTGTTTCTCCACTGATAGTAGGGAGAAATGCTAAAAATCGCTTTTAGCTTCATAAATGGCAATCGCCGTGGTTAATTTCGTTTACTTATTTCAGAATCGCAACCAATCGATGGGTCAAACTAAGATTTTCCCTTATTCTTATACCGATCTTATATTTTTCATACTCGTTTACTGCCGATTTAATGCTTTGATAGAAAATAATCTCATTCATTTTCGAATGATTTACCCTTTTACATGCCTTTGTGAAGTGTGTCAGGATGTAATCTACTATTCTTTTTGTACAGTTTTGTTCCCGTATCTTTGGTATGAAGAAACGCATGTTGTTGGCTTGATAGAAAGGATATTGTTAAAACAGTTTCATCGCGGGTCGTATGTTTACATGAGTTCCCTTGTGTTGTTCTCTTTCTGATACATACTCTTGTACTTCTGTTTGACTGCGCACTATTCTACCGGTTTTTGATCAATAAGTTTCATTTCTCTTCACAGTCACCGGTGTTCAATGGCCGGAAAAGATTTGAATCGACGTTGGATCAATCCTTCACCAGACTTACATCCAACCATTTATCATTCAAAGAAATTACTTCAGTTACTGTATGCATGCGGACGTCAACCTTACGTGAGTTTCAAAACCACTTGAGCCGGTCTCATGTATATGTAAACTGACTTGTTTGAAGTGTGGCTATTTTTTATTTAATGTGATCTGATAGCCCTACTGTAGTGGACTATAAAACCGGAGGTACGGGTATTCCAACACTCAATGGAATACCTGAACGTGGTGGGAGGTACATCCAAAAGCCTACAAGTGGATGGATTGCGGACAATACGAGCGACCGGATGAGCCATCGATCGACGAGATTGGACCAACGGACGATGAATGGTAGGCGGAAAACCCCCCGATAGAAGGCGCCGGTCACACACAAATCGGGCAGAAGTGCACACGACGTGTGAACGGAAACCGGGCGTGTTGTGGACTAGAATTCTGACTCATAAACGCGAGTGCGCGCGTAGTATGACAACCAGCGAGTTGGACAATGAAGATTGTGCTTTATTGGACGCCGTTTCGCTACATTATGTTCACCCTGACTGGCTTAAATGGCTTTTCGAGCGTGAGCACAATCGTTCTGTGGACGTGAGAAATGCTGTCAAGTGACCTTGTTTGCTTCGGTTGAGCTGACAGTTTTTTCCTTCTAGTGGTTGGTTGGGCAACTGAAGGTGCTTCATTTTCACACACAAACAACCAGTGTCCACAGTCGCAAGGCACATCCTGACCACTGGTCACGTCATCGATCTGGCTTGTGCATTCAGAATCTTATTACGTCCTCCCAGTCCAGGATGCTTGTAGTTTGCTGATGTTGTCGCAATCAATCAACTGAAGCCGGCACTATGGGTTCAGAAACAATTGTTCGTGATTACCGATGAGTAGTCGGGGATTCGGTTTTTTATTTCACTTTGAACATCACTCACAAAATAAGAGCAAAACTCGAGTCTAGTGCTTTCTTTCGAAAAGGGCCGACTGGAAAGTCTGTGGGAATGCGAAAGCCGTGATCATTTGTGGGTGATGTTCTACTTGGAGTTGTTGGTGAGCGTGATCCTGCCCTGAACTGAGTGGCATTTCCTAACCCTTCAGTCGACTATTCATCTCACCCATCCCTAACTGATCGATATAAAAAACGTTTCATGTTATTGTAAATTTGGTACTGATGAGTCAATACGAAATGCTTGCATCTACCAGTTTTCGTGTTCTAAGTGTTGTTCACACCTCTGAAGGGAACGGACTGTTTTCAATCATTAGCATTCATTTTTCGATGCGGTGTTTTGTTGATGTGTTGAACACATCATTTGGTGCCGACTGTGACATCCAACGGAACTTAGAATCTCTGGTTACTGATCATTCCAGCTAGCCAGTTTGGAAGTCGACTTCTATGGTTCCGGCCATATACTCGGTCTCCGACGATGACTGATCGTTGTTTAACACCATGTCAGCGATTGAAGGTTTCTCGCATGCGAGTGTTTCCTGTGGGATCATCCTGTTCAACGGGCAGCAATGCATTAAATACATCGACCAGCAGGTGGTGTCAGACTACTGTTGACATTTGGATTACCTGTTATACAAATTGTTAAATCAAATCCTCGGTCGTTCCCTCCCTCTTCGCTTTGATAAGCGTGCGTTTGAGCATGTCAACAAAACATCTCACTTGACCGTTGACTTAGTGATGATACAGTGGAGAATAGATGTGTTCACTGTTGTACTAGGCACAAAATTGGTTAAAATGCACTGACGTAAATTGTTTGCCGTTGTTGGACAGAAGCTTACCGGACAACTTGAATTGACAGAACAATCGTTGAAGCACTGAAATGGTGCTCAAAAGCATAATTCAACAATAGTCTGCCCACTTTTTCACTCGACTAGCTGAGTGTACGTGATTACCTTCTTTGAAACTCAAAATAGAATGTAACGGTTTATAGCTTCTGAGCAGCGTGCAGCACCAACCGTAAAGCATGTGTTGAACATTTTCACAACGAATGCCCTTGTTAAGCCTTCTTTTTCCGTCTGTCTATAATTCTCTTCAATTGATATGAGCGTTCGTGTTGCCTGCACAATCGCCTTTTCAGGGCCTTCAGGAAAAACATGGCCAGTGGCAACACCCACAGCACAACTCAGTGCATTTGCTGGAACTACCATTTCCAGCTGAGGTTCAAATTGAGCGTGAGACCTTCGGACCTGAAAGCAATGTCGAGCGAACACAGTAGATGGCTGAAAAACAATAGTTTATTTAGAGCACCAATACCGAATTACACCAGATAAAGAAAAACGCTGTAAGGCAAACAACACATGGAAGTCTTAAAAACATTATGGTTGAATGCACCTCTGCTGATTTCCCAGTAGGACAAAGATTTCAGTGATTATCTTGAAGCCAGCGGACTGCATAAGAAAACTGTCATCTCTTGCTTGTTGTTTACTCAAAGTTTTCACTTGGGCGAAAGCGATCATTTGTACCAGTATAGAAAATCAGTTTACAGAGAATCTGCAGATACCGCTGAAAGGACGATTTTTTGAATTGACTACTTTGTCGTTCTCGAAAACAATGGAAAGTGTAACGTTTCTGCATGAGAACGTACAGATGAATTGTACATTGTGGATAATGCCTCAAGATGAGTTCGCCCACAAATTCTTCCAAAAAATGTCATATTCGTCATAACTATTCAATTAGCAGACGGGCGTAAGTCTTCTGTTACTTGCGTACTCAGGTCTTTTTTCTTCGGAGATTTCCAGCATGGGGTAGCTCTGCTACTAGTCAGGACAGTTTTGATAGCGAGTATCCACGGCCGCATTTGATGGCATTGGTAAGTAAACGGTTGTCTATGGACTTCTAAGTAAGTGTGTTTAAATCAGTATGAAATCTCTACATCCACCAAAATCCATAACAGGCAGTGTTTTTGTGTCACCGGCTTAGAGTGTCATTAATGATATAACAAAGTTTGTCAAGTCGGTGAATAATAGCATGAACAGCAGATGCCCAGTATGAACCTTCGCGTATCGTCACTGTTGATCGAAACCGGCCGTCCGTCCAGCTTTACAATGAATCTCCTTCTGGTCAGATAATCCCTGAGCCACATTAACAATCTTCTCAGATAATTGTTGCTGAGTTTTGTCAGTAAGTTAGAATGGACTACTCATGAATTAGTACGTCTCTTATAATAACACTACTTTTCAGATCTGAAAATGTTAACGACGTTGTTTTTCTATTGAATCATTGTACCGCGTTGTAGTAAAGTGATTATTCCTATGGAACTAACTATCTAAACAGCTGCTAAAACTGATTGTTTCATCTCCGAAGTTACAAAATTGACTTCTTGAGTGTTCGGGTTAACCATTGGTCGCTTTCCTTTCGACCAATTCACTTCATTCAGGTTGGGCTTGATAATGCCTTCGCTGCTCTGAACTGGTGCTCACAGACGATAAACACAGTGTAAATTAGCAATTGTGGCCACCTGCTCGTCTAATTTTGCGGTTCACTTCTGTATGTTTATTTTTCAACAGCGTACATGTCTAGAATTACACAGGTAGCGTAACGCAAACGAGACCTAGAACCCTATGTCACGCACTTTGGCGGTCGTGAGTTTGCACTACGGTTAGGATAATCACAATCCGTAGTAAACAGTTATCATACCGTAACGGTGCTAACAAATCAGCTGATTCTGTTCAGACGCAAATGAGAATCGAATGTGAGAATTCTTGCGAAATATACAGTTTCATTCATTCACCCAATGAGTGAATGAAAGAACTAATTAACTTGAAAATGTCCTATGAATTTCTGGATCTGAGGTCTTCGGTGATACAAAGGGGGGTGAACCCGGGCTTTTGATATAATGTTCGCGTAACTGGCGTTTGATAGCAGACGACCATGCAGAAGTGGTCTGTTGGAGATCTAGGAGTTGTGATTTAAACGAAAGGCCTTCTTTGCTTTTTATTTCTTGACAACCGAACGCTGCATTCTTTCCGCGCACTTTAATGTTGCGTCTTATTTCTACTGTATAATTCGTGCTGCCAAATTGATGACGTTGTACCGCTTTGTTTTGCGTTTAATTCGGATTTAAGCTCCATTTTTAACCTAGTTGAGTTGTTACTTAGACGAGACTGTATGAAGCAAATACGCGTTAGTGAAAATGAGCGCCGAGGAACGCCATTACATATGCAAGCACTGAGCTTCCACAGCTGAACCACTTGATGAGCTGCATGTAGTAACTGCCCAAAAGTTCTCAAACAACAATCGAAAAGATATGCGCTACTGATGAGAACTAGCAAGAACGAAGCACGACTATAGTGCTTATTTCTGAAAGGAGCCTAAAGAGAAGTCACTGGAAATGGGAAATATAAAATTATTTGTCAGTGATGTTCCCCGTATATATCAACCAAAATTCCCGGAAACTTACGACCAATCAAAATACCGCTGAACAAGTGCAATATTTTCTGTGATTTCAACTTGATGAGTAGTCCTAGAGTCATTGACCGAAGTTAACAGGACAGTTACTGTGTCTTCTCTCGAGGCCATCGAACAATCTGAGTGTTACTCACGAACGAATTTGGCTGAGCGTTTGCATATGATGATTCAGTTGTGCCTAATGCGAGGCCAATGACACAGTGGTCAACACGGTTACCTCATGAAAGCGTGATCGGAATTCTAGTCCAGGTTATGGAAATGGTATGCACTACTGACGCAAGAGCGACACTCGGGTATAATGCTTTTTCTTGAAAAGGGAAGTCTACGGGAATGCGACAGTTACGATAAAATGTGTTTGATGTTCAACTCCTATCAACCAAATCCTCTACTTACCAGTAACCCCTGGGTGTGGATATACAGCCTTTAGCTATTCCAATACAAAAAAACTGCATCTTGATATGACAAGTTTTAAGCTGTTTTACGAAATAGTGTGATATCCACTTTGTATGACTGTGAGATTCAGCTTTATAACCACTAAAGCCTCAGTGAAAGGCCACTGGGTAACGGGACGATCCAACAATGGATTCACGCAAAGGAACGACGAGGTCGTGGTCACATGTATCGAAGACAACACAGCGAATTCTAAACTAGAGAAGACACCTGTTCAAACTGATCACCGACCCAGCCGTTAGTAGGTGTCGCCCGTCAAGTTTGGGACTTCGTGATCATCCATATTACCAACTAAAAAGGTTATCCCATGTGGCAATGTGCCACAGGCAATAGGGTGCCCGTATTAACACAACTGATAACCTCAAACAGCAAAAGATACTTTATCCGGGTTGATTTCTTCTCTCAGTACAACTTTCCTTCCATAAGATTCTGCGCCACAGTTGTGGAGAACAGCCGTTACAGCAACAGTACAATATCGACAGGCTTATGGTTGTTATATGTAGAGAAGCGAAGGCATCCAATATCTACTAGTTGTCATCGTTCCAAAACGCGTAAAGTGCAATAAGAAATCTGCCAGAAAAACTACGTCAGCTAGTCTCCAGTTCACTGTACTACGAAAGAAAGCTGTCAGCTTGAAGGACAAAAGCAAGCTTCGCGTACATCAACTAAATAGAAGATGAAAAAGCGACGTTATTGTAAACGAACGCAGCCGAGCGTTTAAACAGGATAATCCGGGCACACCTAACGTGTGGCTAGTAACACACTGGTCAAGGTTTCATCAGAAAGCAGATCAGAGCTCGAACTTTGGTCGCGGCAAGGATATGTACTATCGATGAGCTGTAACGTGGAGTAGACTCGAGTCTAACTCTCCTTTTCGATAAGAAAAAAGGGAAAGGTCTATCTGAATTTGACGGCTGCAATCTGATGTGAATGATGACAAGTATATGGACGGTATTTTTATTGAGACCACACCTGTGCAACAGTAAAAGAAATCGATTTGCTTGATAACGAAGGTAGCCCAGACAGATCGCATGGTGACTAAGACGTTAAGGTCCGATCTCTATTGCTATCACACATCACGGTTGTGCACAAAGTAACATCAATTTCCCAAGTCACCGTCAACTGTTGAGTGAGTAAAATGCAGTAACACCTTCTTTATTACACAAGAGATATCCGTGCTTCAACCATAAAATAGCTATCACAAGAACTTACATAAGCACTCCTACGCAATTAGTAGTGTGACATATTGACGGCTTGTCTTCGGTCTATCTAGTATAGTTAACCATAGAGAGGCCAACGCACTATTTCATGCAATCCTAAGAGTCTAACAATAGATTAAGCCATCAGAAACGATGGTATTCTATTTCAGTTATCCTTGGAGTGGAGGTCTTGTTCACTTATTGCGGTTTTCTACAGAACAATGCTGATGAGGGTGAATGAACACAAGCAAGCAATCAGCTGACAGTTATTAGCAAAAAAGTGAAATCTAATTGTGATAATCCAACTAGTGCAGTGAGGATGAACGATCGTATCATACTAATCATACCGCTGCCATTCAGTAGTACGACCAGAGCATATATTTTGACATCGTACAAACCTCAGGAAAGATGCAGGAAGGAACATCAGAGTGCAGCATCGCCCATAATGGTACCTACTACTTAAAGGAACTGAGCATTGACGTCTGTGGTAGCCGAGACGGTCTGGGGCCGAATACCGCGTGCAAATGAGTGGATTTGTTTCTGGTCTTGTTTAAACACTTAATCCATGTGTTGCTTTGTCGAATAAACACCCCTTGTGCCATCCGCGTTCTTGGATCACAACACTAGGACTATGCTGATGATAGCAAACATACTGTTTACTACCGGATGTTAATTACTGGAGTAGACGGTAGATATTCTAGCCGTCGTTGTCTCAATCCTGAGGGTGTTGCATGCCAGGAAGCACAAAAGGACGCACGGACGAACAGGAAATATGAAAAAAATTACATGGACGAAATTACAATATATATAGGCAAAAACTTTTTCAGCCGATCCATATTTTAATAATATCTCTTTAATTAGCAAGCTGATGATAAATGATGTTCACAATAAACGGATGACTAACAGTAGAAAACTGTAAGCCAAATTTCGTTCAGATGTCCACTACAAAAAATGAATTACGTATAGTAGTATCAAAAGTAGCCGCGTAAAAAGCATGAAGCCAGCTCAGCTTGTTATGGCCTCTATGAGCTGCTGCGCTGGTCCAACTTCATCTGATCGCGCAGACATCAAGAACTTTGAGCACCGAATATGTATCATCAATTAGTCGGCATTGTGAATGCCGGACATCATCGATGACGATCCATGTACGAACTAATAATCCAGTGACCAAAACAGTTGTGTCGTCTACGCTACGCCAAGATGTAAACTGGTCGAGTTGAAGAGAAGACAGTTGAGCGTTCTGACAGATGTAGACATGCCTATGTGATAAACAAATTGAGAACTGAGACACTATCCTGCTAGGAAATTGCGGCCCATTTTCAACTTGGAAAAATGGATGATAACAGAAAATGCTTCGCAGTCTGAAGAGTCGGCGGCTTGATTAACACGTACTGCAACCAGGTCACTCAGACTGAAAGCTGAAAGTGCCCCTCACATGAACAGCGAACATCCATCGTTAGTAAAGCAATCGAAGCACATTTCCTTTTTACTGAGTACCTCACCAACAGTATCTCCATGTGTCAGAGTCATCTAAATAAAAAAAATGTCCTCATCAAAGCAAACGAAGTACGTTCGATGGATCTAAGAAACATACGACTGTATCTGCTGACGATTCCAAGAAATGGTTTTATCTATTTTCTTACACTACAACCGCAGAGACTTCTTTGCTGTTCACGACAAAGTTCCAGTTGAGTCACTGTAGCTAAGTGTCGACCTGACCTCGGAAGAATATTTTGCTGCGCCAGACACCAGCCGTAAAATTAATCGTTAGTCTCACCGGATAATTCCGTCCCATTAGCCTCATATGAATGTTATCCGTTAGTCTTCTCAAACAGCTCCCAAGTTCGCTGGGATTCTGAAACTTCCGACAACTTTGAGTATGCTTCAATGAAACTACCGGAACGGTAAAATATACCGTCTTCCAAATCCGTGAGTTCACGTGTTCGTGGTATGATGTAAACAATGCAAATGTGAAATAAGGTTTTAAGTGCAAGGGCCCATTTACGTGATAATCAGTTCACACGAACCACTGACAAAACTGCCCACTAACTACGATGTAGGATAAGTGATGACGCATAACCGGTACCCAACCCTACTAACGTCTTAGCAATCAAATAACAGATAACGCAATAATATGAAAACACTACAGCAACAAGGGGTGGCGGTACAATGATTGTGTGGATATTTCTAGTACCCTTGCGTATAGTTCAGTTGTTACTACGGGTATTTGAACGAAATTGGGTTTACGGTTTTCTATTAATAGTCATTCGTTTACAGTAGAAATCATATGTCGTCGGCATGATAGTGAAGAGGATATAACTGAGAGATGGTGTGGTCGTATAGTTATGTCGCAGCATACGTAGTCCAAAAGACGCGTTGCACGGTAATACGGGAAGAGAAGAGATCCTCAGTTAGCACGTTTCTAGGTATCCATGGAGCAGTAAGCCCAAGCCAAAAGGGCATAGAAAATAATCTAAGGGTTTAATACATGACTGTCTGTTAAACTGCACCGTGCGATGAAAAATGTGCAAACAATCAAAGCGACAGCGAATCAACGAGCAGATGTTCGACTACCAGTCAAAAACTAACGGTGCATCACTAATCATACAAGCCATTCGACAACCGGAAGCAAGCAGCAATGTAATTACCGCAGACTACAAGAATGAGGAGAGAGCTGACAAATCATACTGATGGCAGCGAAATATATAGGTTAAAGAGTTTTAGAATAATTAGGTATAAAATGTGTATTCACGATAGGCAAGCGTAAAATGATGCCATTGAGAACAGGGTTATCTTTAACAACACAATGAAATAATGCAAGATCAAACAATTGTAAAAGCGATAGCGAATCCATACATGCATGATTTTTTTGAAAACGTCGGTGCAACTTGTTCAAGTACTTCAGCTAAATGGCGGTAAGCACGATTTTCCAGTGGACCGGGGCAACCAAGATAGGCCGGATTGTATGTATCCGGACTTCTCCATGACTCCAAGGGACTGCATCCATAAAGAAAGATATTCTTCATGCGTGAATGCCCATGGAAATCAATAAAAACCTGTTTAAAGGAATAAATTATCTATAAGTGAAACTAAGGAGATGGGTTAAGTTTAATGTATAGCACATACTGCTCTATAAAATAGCGAGATCATGTCACTTCAGAAAACAAACAGTGTATACAGTTGTTAGAAGTCAGTCTCAAGAGTTGTACGCTACCTGATTCAGGTAGCGTACAACTCTTGAGACTGACTTCTAACAACTGTATACACTGTTTGTTTTCTGAAGTGACATGATCTCGCTATTTTATAGAGCAGTATGTGCTATACATTAAACTTAACCCATCTCCTTAGTTTCACTTATAGATAATTTATTCCTTTAAACAGGTTTTTATTGATTTCCATGGGCATTCACGCATGAAGAATATCTTTCTTTATGGATGCAGTCCCTTGGAGTCATGGAGAAGTCCGGATACATACAATCCGGCCTATCTTGGTTGCCCCGGTCCACTGGAAAATCGTGCTTACCGCCATTTAGCTGAAGTACTTGAACAAGTTGCACCGACGTTTTCAAAAAAATCATGCATGTATGGATTCGCTATCGCTTTTACAATTGTTTGATCTTGCATTATTTCATTGTGTTGTTAAAGATAACCCTGTTCTCAATGGCATCATTTTACGCTTGCCTATCGTGAATACACATTTTATACCTAATTATTCTAAAACTCTTTAACCTATATATTTCGCTGCCATCAGTATGATTTGTCAGCTCTCTCCTCATTCTTGTAGTCTGCGGTAATTACATTGCTGCTTGCTTCCGGTTGTCGAATGGCTTGTATGATTAGTGATGCACCGTTAGTTTTTGACTGGTAGTCGAACATCTGCTCGTTGATTCGCTGTCGCTTTGATTGTTTGCACATTTTTCATCGCACGGTGCAGTTTAACAGACAGTCATGTATTAAACCCTTAGATTATTTTCTATGCCCTTTTGGCTTGGGCTTACTGCTCCATGGATACCTAGAAACGTGCTAACTGAGGATCTCTTCTCTTCCCGTATTACCGTGCAACGCGTCTTTTGGACTACGTATGCTGCGACATAACTATACGACCACACCATCTCTCAGTTATATCCTCTTCACTATCATGCCGACGACATATGATTTCTACTGTAAACGAATGACTATTAATAGAAAACCGTAAACCCAATTTCGTTCAAATACCCGTAGTAACAACTGAACTATACGCAAGGGTACTAGAAATATCCACACAATCATTGTACCGCCACCCCTTGTTGCTGTAGTGTTTTCATATTATTGCGTTATCTGTTATTTGATTGCTAAGACGTTAGTAGGGTTGGGTACCGGTTATGCGTCATCACTTATCCTACATCGTAGTTAGTGGGCAGTTTTGTCAGTGGTTCGTGTGAACTGATTATCACGTAAATGGGCCCTTGCACTTAAAACCTTATTTCACATTTGCATTGTTTACATCATACCACGAACACGTGAACTCACGGATTTGGAAGACGGTATATTTTACCGTTCCGGTAGTTTCATTGAAGCATACTCAAAGTTGTCGGAAGTTTCAGAATCCCAGCGAACTTGGGAGCTGTTTGAGAAGACTAACGGATAACATTCATATGAGGCTAATGGGACGGAATTATCCGGTGAGACTAACGATTAATTTTACGGCTGGTGTCTGGCGCAGCAAAATATTCTTCCGAGGTCAGGTCGACACTTAGCTACAGTGACTCAACTGGAACTTTGTCGTGAACAGCAAAGAAGTCTCTGCGGTTGTAGTGTAAGAAAATAGATAAAACCATTTCTTGGAATCGTCAGCAGATACAGTCGTATGTTTCTTAGATCCATCGAACGTACTTCGTTTGCTTTGATGAGGACATTTTTTTTATTTAGATGACTCTGACACATGGAGATACTGTTGGTGAGGTACTCAGTAAAAAGGAAATGTGCTTCGATTGCTTTACTAACGATGGATGTTCGCTGTTCATGTGAGGGGCACTTTCAGCTTTCAGTCTGAGTGACCTGGTTGCAGTACGTGTTAATCAAGCCGCCGACTCTTCAGACTGCGAAGCATTTTCTGTTATCATCCATTTTTCCAAGTTGAAAATGGGCCGCAATTTCCTAGCAGGATAGTGTCTCAGTTCTCAATTTGTTTATCACATAGGCATGTCTACATCTGTCAGAACGCTCAACTGTCTTCTCTTCAACTCGACCAGTTTACATCTTGGCGTAGCGTAGACGACACAACTGTTTTGGTCACTGGATTATTAGTTCGTACATGGATCGTCATCGATGATGTCCGGCATTCACAATGCCGACTAATTGATGATACATATTCGGTGCTCAAAGTTCTTGATGTCTGCGCGATCAGATGAAGTTGGACCAGCGCAGCAGCTCATAGAGGCCATAACAAGCTGAGCTGGCTTCATGCTTTTTACGCGGCTACTTTTGATACTACTATACGTAATTCATTTTTTGTAGTGGACATCTGAACGAAATTTGGCTTACAGTTTTCTACTGTTAGTCATCCGTTTATTGTGAACATCATTTATCATCAGCTTGCTAATTAAAGAGATATTATTAAAATATGGATCGGCTGAAAAAGTTTTTGCCTATATATATTGTAATTTCGTCCATGTAATTTTTTTCATATTTCCTGTTCGTCCGTGCGTCCTTTTGTGCTTCCTGGCATGCAACACCCTCAGGATTGAGACAACGACGGCTAGAATATCTACCGTCTACTCCAGTAATTAACATCCGGTAGTAAACAGTATGTTTGCTATCATCAGCATAGTCCTAGTGTTGTGATCCAAGAACGCGGATGGCACAAGGGGTGTTTATTCGACAAAGCAACACATGGATTAAGTGTTTAAACAAGACCAGAAACAAATCCACTCATTTGCACGCGGTATTCGGCCCCAGACCGTCTCGGCTACCACAGACGTCAATGCTCAGTTCCTTTAAGTAGTAGGTACCATTATGGGCGATGCTGCACTCTGATGTTCCTTCCTGCATCTTTCCTGAGGTTTGTACGATGTCAAAATATATGCTCTGGTCGTACTACTGAATGGCAGCGGTATGATTAGTATGATACGATCGTTCATCCTCACTGCACTAGTTGGATTATCACAATTAGATTTCACTTTTTTGCTAATAACTGTCAGCTGATTGCTTGCTTGTGTTCATTCACCCTCATCAGCATTGTTCTGTAGAAAACCGCAATAAGTGAACAAGACCTCCACTCCAAGGATAACTGAAATAGAATACCATCGTTTCTGATGGCTTAATCTATTGTTAGACTCTTAGGATTGCATGAAATAGTGCGTTGGCCTCTCTATGGTTAACTATACTAGATAGACCGAAGACAAGCCGTCAATATGTCACACTACTAATTGCGTAGGAGTGCTTATGTAAGTTCTTGTGATAGCTATTTTATGGTTGAAGCACGGATATCTCTTGTGTAATAAAGAAGGTGTTACTGCATTTTACTCACTCAACAGTTGACGGTGACTTGGGAAATTGATGTTACTTTGTGCACAACCGTGATGTGTGATAGCAATAGAGATCGGACCTTAACGTCTTAGTCACCATGCGATCTGTCTGGGCTACCTTCGTTATCAAGCAAATCGATTTCTTTTACTGTTGCACAGGTGTGGTCTCAATAAAAATACCGTCCATATACTTGTCATCATTCACATCAGATTGCAGCCGTCAAATTCAGATAGACCTTTCCCTTTTTTCTTATCGAAAAGGAGAGTTAGACTCGAGTCTACTCCACGTTACAGCTCATCGATAGTACATATCCTTGCCGCGACCAAAGTTCGAGCTCTGATCTGCTTTCTGATGAAACCTTGACCAGTGTGTTACTAGCCACACGTTAGGTGTGCCCGGATTATCCTGTTTAAACGCTCGGCTGCGTTCGTTTACAATAACGTCGCTTTTTCATCTTCTATTTAGTTGATGTACGCGAAGCTTGCTTTTGTCCTTCAAGCTGACAGCTTTCTTTCGTAGTACAGTGAACTGGAGACTAGCTGACGTAGTTTTTCTGGCAGATTTCTTATTGCACTTTACGCGTTTTGGAACGATGACAACTAGTAGATATTGGATGCCTTCGCTTCTCTACATATAACAACCATAAGCCTGTCGATATTGTACTGTTGCTGTAACGGCTGTTCTCCACAACTGTGGCGCAGAATCTTATGGAAGGAAAGTTGTACTGAGAGAAGAAATCAACCCGGATAAAGTATCTTTTGCTGTTTGAGGTTATCAGTTGTGTTAATACGGGCACCCTATTGCCTGTGGCACATTGCCACATGGGATAACCTTTTTAGTTGGTAATATGGATGATCACGAAGTCCCAAACTTGACGGGCGACACCTACTAACGGCTGGGTCGGTGATCAGTTTGAACAGGTGTCTTCTCTAGTTTAGAATTCGCTGTGTTGTCTTCGATACATGTGACCACGACCTCGTCGTTCCTTTGCGTGAATCCATTGTTGGATCGTCCCGTTACCCAGTGGCCTTTCACTGAGGCTTTAGTGGTTATAAAGCTGAATCTCACAGTCATACAAAGTGGATATCACACTATTTCGTAAAACAGCTTAAAACTTGTCATATCAAGATGCAGTTTTTTTGTATTGGAATAGCTAAAGGCTGTATATCCACACCCAGGGGTTACTGGTAAGTAGAGGATTTGGTTGATAGGAGTTGAACATCAAACACATTTTATCGTAACTGTCGCATTCCCGTAGACTTCCCTTTTCAAGAAAAAGCATTATACCCGAGTGTCGCTCTTGCGTCAGTAGTGCATACCATTTCCATAACCTGGACTAGAATTCCGATCACGCTTTCATGAGGTAACCGTGTTGACCACTGTGTCATTGGCCTCGCATTAGGCACAACTGAATCATCATATGCAAACGCTCAGCCAAATTCGTTCGTGAGTAACACTCAGATTGTTCGATGGCCTCGAGAGAAGACACAGTAACTGTCCTGTTAACTTCGGTCAATGACTCTAGGACTACTCATCAAGTTGAAATCACAGAAAATATTGCACTTGTTCAGCGGTATTTTGATTGGTCGTAAGTTTCCGGGAATTTTGGTTGATATATACGGGGAACATCACTGACAAATAATTTTATATTTCCCATTTCCAGTGACTTCTCTTTAGGCTCCTTTCAGAAATAAGCACTATAGTCGTGCTTCGTTCTTGCTAGTTCTCATCAGTAGCGCATATCTTTTCGATTGTTGTTTGAGAACTTTTGGGCAGTTACTACATGCAGCTCATCAAGTGGTTCAGCTGTGGAAGCTCAGTGCTTGCATATGTAATGGCGTTCCTCGGCGCTCATTTTCACTAACGCGTATTTGCTTCATACAGTCTCGTCTAAGTAACAACTCAACTAGGTTAAAAATGGAGCTTAAATCCGAATTAAACGCAAAACAAAGCGGTACAACGTCATCAATTTGGCAGCACGAATTATACAGTAGAAATAAGACGCAACATTAAAGTGCGCGGAAAGAATGCAGCGTTCGGTTGTCAAGAAATAAAAAGCAAAGAAGGCCTTTCGTTTAAATCACAACTCCTAGATCTCCAACAGACCACTTCTGCATGGTCGTCTGCTATCAAACGCCAGTTACGCGAACATTATATCAAAAGCCCGGGTTCACCCCCCTTTGTATCACCGAAGACCTCAGATCCAGAAATTCATAGGACATTTTCAAGTTAATTAGTTCTTTCATTCACTCATTGGGTGAATGAATGAAACTGTATATTTCGCAAGAATTCTCACATTCGATTCTCATTTGCGTCTGAACAGAATCAGCTGATTTGTTAGCACCGTTACGGTATGATAACTGTTTACTACGGATTGTGATTATCCTAACCGTAGTGCAAACTCACGACCGCCAAAGTGCGTGACATAGGGTTCTAGGTCTCGTTTGCGTTACGCTACCTGTGTAATTCTAGACATGTACGCTGTTGAAAAATAAACATACAGAAGTGAACCGCAAAATTAGACGAGCAGGTGGCCACAATTGCTAATTTACACTGTGTTTATCGTCTGTGAGCACCAGTTCAGAGCAGCGAAGGCATTATCAAGCCCAACCTGAATGAAGTGAATTGGTCGAAAGGAAAGCGACCAATGGTTAACCCGAACACTCAAGAAGTCAATTTTGTAACTTCGGAGATGAAACAATCAGTTTTAGCAGCTGTTTAGATAGTTAGTTCCATAGGAATAATCACTTTACTACAACGCGGTACAATGATTCAATAGAAAAACAACGTCGTTAACATTTTCAGATCTGAAAAGTAGTGTTATTATAAGAGACGTACTAATTCATGAGTAGTCCATTCTAACTTACTGACAAAACTCAGCAACAATTATCTGAGAAGATTGTTAATGTGGCTCAGGGATTATCTGACCAGAAGGAGATTCATTGTAAAGCTGGACGGACGGCCGGTTTCGATCAACAGTGACGATACGCGAAGGTTCATACTGGGCATCTGCTGTTCATGCTATTATTCACCGACTTGACAAACTTTGTTATATCATTAATGACACTCTAAGCCGGTGACACAAAAACACTGCCTGTTATGGATTTTGGTGGATGTAGAGATTTCATACTGATTTAAACACACTTACTTAGAAGTCCATAGACAACCGTTTACTTACCAATGCCATCAAATGCGGCCGTGGATACTCGCTATCAAAACTGTCCTGACTAGTAGCAGAGCTACCCCATGCTGGAAATCTCCGAAGAAAAAAGACCTGAGTACGCAAGTAACAGAAGACTTACGCCCGTCTGCTAATTGAATAGTTATGACGAATATGACATTTTTTGGAAGAATTTGTGGGCGAACTCATCTTGAGGCATTATCCACAATGTACAATTCATCTGTACGTTCTCATGCAGAAACGTTACACTTTCCATTGTTTTCGAGAACGACAAAGTAGTCAATTCAAAAAATCGTCCTTTCAGCGGTATCTGCAGATTCTCTGTAAACTGATTTTCTATACTGGTACAAATGATCGCTTTCGCCCAAGTGAAAACTTTGAGTAAACAACAAGCAAGAGATGACAGTTTTCTTATGCAGTCCGCTGGCTTCAAGATAATCACTGAAATCTTTGTCCTACTGGGAAATCAGCAGAGGTGCATTCAACCATAATGTTTTTAAGACTTCCATGTGTTGTTTGCCTTACAGCGTTTTTCTTTATCTGGTGTAATTCGGTATTGGTGCTCTAAATAAACTATTGTTTTTCAGCCATCTACTGTGTTCGCTCGACATTGCTTTCAGGTCCGAAGGTCTCACGCTCAATTTGAACCTCAGCTGGAAATGGTAGTTCCAGCAAATGCACTGAGTTGTGCTGTGGGTGTTGCCACTGGCCATGTTTTTCCTGAAGGCCCTGAAAAGGCGATTGTGCAGGCAACACGAACGCTCATATCAATTGAAGAGAATTATAGACAGACGGAAAAAGAAGGCTTAACAAGGGCATTCGTTGTGAAAATGTTCAACACATGCTTTACGGTTGGTGCTGCACGCTGCTCAGAAGCTATAAACCGTTACATTCTATTTTGAGTTTCAAAGAAGGTAATCACGTACACTCAGCTAGTCGAGTGAAAAAGTGGGCAGACTATTGTTGAATTATGCTTTTGAGCACCATTTCAGTGCTTCAACGATTGTTCTGTCAATTCAAGTTGTCCGGTAAGCTTCTGTCCAACAACGGCAAACAATTTACGTCAGTGCATTTTAACCAATTTTGTGCCTAGTACAACAGTGAACACATCTATTCTCCACTGTATCATCACTAAGTCAACGGTCAAGTGAGATGTTTTGTTGACATGCTCAAACGCACGCTTATCAAAGCGAAGAGGGAGGGAACGACCGAGGATTTGATTTAACAATTTGTATAACAGGTAATCCAAATGTCAACAGTAGTCTGACACCACCTGCTGGTCGATGTATTTAATGCATTGCTGCCCGTTGAACAGGATGATCCCACAGGAAACACTCGCATGCGAGAAACCTTCAATCGCTGACATGGTGTTAAACAACGATCAGTCATCGTCGGAGACCGAGTATATGGCCGGAACCATAGAAGTCGACTTCCAAACTGGCTAGCTGGAATGATCAGTAACCAGAGATTCTAAGTTCCGTTGGATGTCACAGTCGGCACCAAATGATGTGTTCAACACATCAACAAAACACCGCATCGAAAAATGAATGCTAATGATTGAAAACAGTCCGTTCCCTTCAGAGGTGTGAACAACACTTAGAACACGAAAACTGGTAGATGCAAGCATTTCGTATTGACTCATCAGTACCAAATTTACAATAACATGAAACGTTTTTTATATCGATCAGTTAGGGATGGGTGAGATGAATAGTCGACTGAAGGGTTAGGAAATGCCACTCAGTTCAGGGCAGGATCACGCTCACCAACAACTCCAAGTAGAACATCACCCACAAATGATCACGGCTTTCGCATTCCCACAGACTTTCCAGTCGGCCCTTTTCGAAAGAAAGCACTAGACTCGAGTTTTGCTCTTATTTTGTGAGTGATGTTCAAAGTGAAATAAAAAACCGAATCCCCGACTACTCATCGGTAATCACGAACAATTGTTTCTGAACCCATAGTGCCGGCTTCAGTTGATTGATTGCGACAACATCAGCAAACTACAAGCATCCTGGACTGGGAGGACGTAATAAGATTCTGAATGCACAAGCCAGATCGATGACGTGACCAGTGGTCAGGATGTGCCTTGCGACTGTGGACACTGGTTGTTTGTGTGTGAAAATGAAGCACCTTCAGTTGCCCAACCAACCACTAGAAGGAAAAAACTGTCAGCTCAACCGAAGCAAACAAGGTCACTTGACAGCATTTCTCACGTCCACAGAACGATTGTGCTCACGCTCGAAAAGCCATTTAAGCCAGTCAGGGTGAACATAATGTAGCGAAACGGCGTCCAATAAAGCACAATCTTCATTGTCCAACTCGCTGGTTGTCATACTACGCGCGCACTCGCGTTTATGAGTCAGAATTCTAGTCCACAACACGCCCGGTTTCCGTTCACACGTCGTGTGCACTTCTGCCCGATTTGTGTGTGACCGGCGCCTTCTATCGGGGGGTTTTCCGCCTACCATTCATCGTCCGTTGGTCCAATCTCGTCGATCGATGGCTCATCCGGTCGCTCGTATTGTCCGCAATCCATCCACTTGTAGGCTTTTGGATGTACCTCCCACCACGTTCAGGTATTCCATTGAGTGTTGGAATACCCGTACCTCCGGTTTTATAGTCCACTACAGTAGGGCTATCAGATCACATTAAATAAAAAATAGCCACACTTCAAACAAGTCAGTTTACATATACATGAGACCGGCTCAAGTGGTTTTGAAACTCACGTAAGGTTGACGTCCGCATGCATACAGTAACTGAAGTAATTTCTTTGAATGATAAATGGTTGGATGTAAGTCTGGTGAAGGATTGATCCAACGTCGATTCAAATCTTTTCCGGCCATTGAACACCGGTGACTGTGAAGAGAAATGAAACTTATTGATCAAAAACCGGTAGAATAGTGCGCAGTCAAACAGAAGTACAAGAGTATGTATCAGAAAGAGAACAACACAAGGGAACTCATGTAAACATACGACCCGCGATGAAACTGTTTTAACAATATCCTTTCTATCAAGCCAACAACATGCGTTTCTTCATACCAAAGATACGGGAACAAAACTGTACAAAAAGAATAGTAGATTACATCCTGACACACTTCACAAAGGCATGTAAAAGGGTAAATCATTCGAAAATGAATGAGATTATTTTCTATCAAAGCATTAAATCGGCAGTAAACGAGTATGAAAAATATAAGATCGGTATAAGAATAAGGGAAAATCTTAGTTTGACCCATCGATTGGTTGCGATTCTGAAATAAGTAAACGAAATTAACCACGGCGATTGCCATTTATGAAGCTAAAAGCGATTTTTAGCATTTCTCCCTACTATCAGTGGAGAAACAGTTATTCGCCGAAGATTATGCGGTGGTTTGTTGTCAGGCGTCAACAATCGGCTGAATAGATTGTAACCGACGGTTCATAGACAAATAAGATGAAGTAACTGCCGAAAACATTGCTCCGTTGGTTCAATCAAGCCCATAGCTTCGACACAATCAAGAAAGTCCTAACAACGGGTTATCGATTGGAGTGCACAGAACGTCTTTACCTTACCTCTTTTTGAAATGATCGGGCAAACGTGAACTTCCATAGATACATGGCAACGGTTGAGCGTTCGGGGTATGACTGATATTATGAGGCTACTCGTGGTTCGATTATCGCGCTAGTCGCAAAAACACGAAGGCCAGAGGGGTTTCTTATGAAGTGAGATAATCGAAAAGTTTATCTTAATGTGAGGACTGTGAACGGTACTCAATTTTAAGAATAATTGTCACGAATCTCAACGGGATTGTTGCTATTATTCAAGCAATGAGTTATGGAAAGATTTGCAAATAGGAAGCTTCCACCGTATAGCCTTACTATATATTTTGCCCATCAAACCCAGTAAAATCTGGTAGGATAATAATAAGGATTTTTGTAACTACGTAGGTAAAATCGTCCAGTGATAGAACACTTCCCGAAATGGTTAAAACAAGTGCTGACGCAACAAAGTCAAACCGGTGAACTTAGAAACCAACATTACCGACTGTTAAACACCTTATGACAATAGGCCACTATCTTAATTTATTAAATTTAATCGGGGCGTTGAGTGGCGCACATACTACTGAACAGGTTTACGATGCGAGTGAAAATAATAGTAAAATCGGCCTCTACAATAGACTCAAGGAAAAAACATTAAGTTACAGACTAGTCAAGGAACCAGTTCCATTCATGACCAGAATCAGACAAACTCAAACAGCAGTGGTGTTATCGGTCGATGTCAGCTAGGCAAACGCACGTTCTCTTTGTGAGTGACCGTGCTCTCGTATATAGTGACTCCAATAATCTGGCTAAGTGATTGATCCGACCAATTACCACAATAACCATCTTACTAGAATTTTATCTACAGCGTTATTCCTGTCTGTTAGCAAATTCCATCACCGTTCATTTAGAACGGGCTGAACAAAATGAGTCAACGTTGTATTTGTTGCGAGTAACAGCCGGACTGATTCAGACGCGTGCCATACGTAAATGGCATCCTCTTGTGTGCTCAACCCTGTCAGGCTTCGATGTCTGTGTGGCACCACACTGAATCAAGGGAGCTGACGGTGTGTATGGTTAATATCGTACGGAGACCGCTCTATTCCCATATGATTCTACAAACCAAAACACTGAAAGAGAACACTGAGAGAGAACAAAATACTGTGTAAGTTTCCATCAGTAAATTTTGGGTCCCAACTGAATAACAACTGAATCACGAGCAATTCTAAATTCAACTAAAGCTAAAATCGTAGGGGGACCTGAAACGGGAGTAACGATAAATTAACGCACAAGAAAACAAACGTGCTCCAGGGAACATACTTGCCACATATGACTCCATCCGGATTCAACATGGGTACGATTTTGAAAACGAACATCCCACGCAATCGTACCATGTCGGGATCATTTGATAGAAGTCGATCGATTACACCTTGTATCACCCAGCTAGAGTTTGACTCGCCAGAATGCACACGAGCAGTAAGGAAAATATACGGGCGTTGAACAAATGATTCATATGAATGAGCTGCGAGAATAGAAGAACAGCATAATATCGCCGAGGATTTATATATCTTTTGATTTGTATCACTTTAGATTTGTTACGTCTTATTTAAGTTGCTTATTGTTGCACATTATTCAGATATATCATACGGTTTTTGTTTCCGTTGCCTGAATGACTGTCCCATACATACCAGGTCAATTTAGTCCCTGGTACCAAATGCTGTGTGTTAACTTTGTAGAGATGAGAGATGTCACTGCATAGCTAAAACAAAAATGTTACAAATAGGTATCCCACAGTTGATTTATTTACAGGCTTATAAACAAACATCCTTTAATAGTGTAAATCGTACTGGTCTCCTGCAATCAAAAAGATGCGCCGTATGCGCAGAATAAAACTTTTATAGTATTGGAACCTCACATGTGACCGGCATTGGAATGTATTGCATTTATTTTCACACACGTTCAAATAACTAGTGTACATCTAAAGACGCTGTTGTCTGGAAATGTGTAACGCGTAAATAATGAATTCATAAGGACTTTCGTGGGACGAAAGTAATCACAGGCTACAATGGGGACCGTTAGCGATATATACCTGAATAAGGGATGAATGATTAATAGCAAAGCGCAGTCTATATTTTTGTGTTGAACCTCTGGACAGGGCTGGATGTTTGAACCAGTATCCCAAACAGTGGCATACATACATTCCAACAGTCGCTCAGTTTTTTAAGCAATCCTATTCTCTAGTTTTTTCAATCGTACTTTTTTCCGTTCGATGACGGTCAATGAGGGTTTGAATCGCGGCATCATTACACTGTCCTTAAATCTGGATATGTTCTTATACACAAATGGTGCACTGTGAACAAAAAACAATGTTAAAATGAATCTAGAAGAACCCGTTGGTAATCAAAACGTGAAAGTGATCGAATTCACCACTTAAACTTTTCGACGTCATTGTTTACTACATATTTTTCGCGATCTAACAACAAGTTCAGCGGCATTAGCGAAAAAAAACGAACATGTTGGAGAATATCAGAAACGGTGGATTACATGTTGGAGTTGGGACGCCCGCAGCACCATCAGGTCGGCCATATGATTTATCCTTCTCGGGAGGTCCTGTCTGCTCGTTACGAATTTCCTGAGATGCGATTCGCTGGGTTATGGTTATTACAGGCACAGGATTATCAAGAATAGTGCGGGTCAACGTCTGAACTTGGAAGTATGTATCATCGGAGATGTTTGCAGTTGAATTAGACAGTTGTCGCCAGCGTGTTATATCAGTAAGAAGTCGTGTATACGAGTAAGGATAATGATAGGCCAAATAGCACACATCTCCGAGGTGCGGAAAGCGTATGGAAAAAGTGGCCGTGAAATAGGTGTTACCATCGCCCACGTCTACAGCGAAGAAAATTTACATGGTGAACAAGTGAAACAACGCGAGCAACAGAATGTGACAGTCCGAAAAAAAAACAGAGCACGTAATGTAGGATGGATTGTAATATACTGTTAAACGCCATCTAAACACATAATGGAGGCGATGATAGGCAGAAACACAAATGTACGCTGATTTCCCACCGAACTGTGACTGGGATCGCGATTGAGCATGACCTGCCCCGCAACATTCATATGCAATTTGCACTACTGTCGTGCCCAAGAGATTGCCAGCACCAGATTCCCAATGGAGAACGCGCTACAAAACAAACCTCATATACGACCCGCTGTGAACAGAACGGAGTTCGATCAGCGATAACCGATCGGAAGAACGATCAACCGCTACATCAGGTCTATTTGTAAACGACGATTAAAAGTTGTTTGAGTGTGCGTCGGAGTTAACCAACCAAATTCAGTGAGGGTCGTAGAGCACACAGTGACCAGTCAGAACCAATACGACTGCAGCCGAATTTCAGTCAACAATGTGAATGGCGCGAATACACGACCTTCGACTGGTGTAATTGTGCGCAACGGACGAAACAGATCAGCTTGAATGAATCAGGCTGAGTCGATCGGATAATGTGACCTTACCAAATGCGCGACGACCACAGACAGACAATTTTCGATCCTCAGTTAGCTAACAATGACCCCGTTGCCACTCCGTCCTTTTTGTTGTATAGCACAAAGAGAAATAAGCTGCAAATCATTTACAAAAGCTAACAATTCTCAAAGCGATCATGAAAAACATAAGGTAGTGAATGAGCTAGTCATCAGTGATGTTGATATGACTGATCATTCTGTTTGCCTTATTAATTATTCGCTTGTACAAGTGAGATGAATTAGATCTATTTATTCTGATAGCGAATCACTGAAAACGAACAAGAAGTCTGTTTAGATTTTTGCAAGAAAAGTGGTGATGTAACTGAGTGCCTCGCCCGATCATGTGAAACAAGCTACATAAGTTGCACACTACGATGAGTACCTGAACTCTTCTGGGAGCGACATTATTTGTGGTCAACTTGAGGATTGATAAAGTTCCGTCAGGCTGTAATCGCCGCGTATTTGGTCGAGCTGACCCTGTTGGGTCCGTGGAGTAGAATCAAGGCAGATCAAAGATAGTGTACAGGTAATCACAGAAGCTACCGCGATTCGCTTAAATTCACTAGCAATATACGCCCAAAAATTCAAACACCGTTGTCTTTCGATAAAAAGAGTGCCAACCTTTTCAACAAATTGAGATTGTTTTGTATCCCTTAGACTATGGAATTTGATTTTTTGAAGCACTACCCAAGTACGCCGCAGCCAAATGACAAGGATGCTAACCAATCGTCTACCACATCGACTACACTATAATGATGTCCAAAACAATTGGCGTAAGAGGCAAGGTACACAAGTCGAGACATGGCACACGGAACGGAAGACGGCTACCGGTAAATGGCTGCTGCAGGTCAGGTTCGTCTTACACGTTAGGCTGAAGACGTCAACAGAGATAGTAGATAATCGAACTCAATGGCGCGAATGTTGTCGATGTTTAGCTAGATAGTTCGTCAGGTGAGTGTAATAAAAAAGCTGTCTTACAGATATCGCCTAACTTTCGCTTGCACGACTGCTGTTTGCACGCAAGATGAAGGCAGTCGCGCGTTCATTATTTGGGTTTAGACATTAGTTTCTCGAGTATCTGGCCTCATTTCATTTATTGTTTAGCATTAAATTGATGCTTTTGCGTCTTTGATTGTATGTCAGCTAAGTGTCAGTGCCAACCACTAATTTATTGTTGTTAATGGTAACGTACGCACGCCTGAACCAGGCCCGGCTGTTGCAGAAGGGTATGGTGCATAAATGCTTGCAAATGATTCGTCGTTTCTAAGGTCTGGAAACCGTATCTCTCTGTGAAGGATACAAGAGAAGACTCGCCGTGTTCGTCAATTAGCACGTATCAAATGAAATGAACGAGATTCGCCAACGCGCTTCCTTAAACCAAAGATAAGTGATTGATTGAGTGCCATTTATCAAAGAACAGCAATATCACCGAACCACCAATGATTAGGAGTAAAACATAACGGGCAAAGCACAAACATCGTCACAGTTTATTGAGATCCTGACAGATCACTCAAGCGAGGTAGGTGCCGCATGTTACAGCAGAAAGTGAACATTTGAATTCCCTTTTGAAAACACAAGTCAATATATCAATATTCATACGATTGTCAACGTTTGGGTCTAGAACCCTTTGTTTGAGTCTTTCTAGCGGAATATGTATTGCCAATGATGCGACGAACGGTGGTTAATTCAAACCCTACAATAGGGTTTTTGTCTTCTTTCAAGACGATATCAAAACATTAACAGCACTAACAGATGAATGCAGATTACAGATTGCAAAGGAGGAT
>LUCH01017600.1:0-30815 GCA_013368495.1 Paragonimus heterotremus
GAATTTTGAAATATATGCAGCTCACTATTACTGCAACTCCTCGCCACTTCTGGGATTTGAATTCCGGCTACGTTCTCATGAAGTATATGTTTGATTCCCAGAACTAATAGTACATCTGGCTCCAGAGGATAGGTCAACACTTTCGTCGAAATTTTTGTTGCACATTTCGCCTGTTGTCATTCATAAGAGCTGGTGACACGAGTATCCTTTGACGAGTCAAGAAGAACTCTGTAATCCGACGATTCACAACTGTAATCAGGTGACAACAATTAATGTGATTGTCTGACCAAATATCTAATACTGCTTGTTTCATGCTGTCCGGTGTCCATAGGAACTACTGGTTCGTATCTATATTTCAGTGGCCGTTTAAATGTGTATGTATATATATGGTTTGTGTGAACTTTTGCGTCACTGTAACCGTGTGACAAGCAGGAATTTAGAACTTCTGCCAGACACAGTTCAAGCAAGTACCTTTGTTTTATGGTTACAGTCCATCGAATACGCATTCCGCCAGGCCTATCGTAGCATCAGGTTCAACGGGTAACCTGGGCGGTTGGCCGTCACTCCACCATTTGTTAGCTGGGTTTGTGTAGCAGACGTACGCCAGCTGACGGCGTTCACGTTGTCAAGTTAAAGCTGGCGTTGCGCACACCGAACAGATACTCTCATATGTCCTGTAAACGCAACGCTTATTGGAATATACGCATTTGTTTAAACATTGGTTGATTTAAATGGCCTCCTGAATGTGAACGATGGTGGTCTTCTGTTACCTTGTGTCACTGTACGCTACATTTCTGAATCAGTTTAGGACGAGCGAGTGTCACTGCGGCCACTCTGGTATGCACTGTGTCGTTTCAGTTAGTGTGACCGTTATTCAGCGACCTTAAACGCAATCTTCTTCACTTGCCCTCCTGTATATCCAGCGAATGTTGTCTCACTTGTAAAATTCATAACGAACTGTGAAGATTGTTGAACGCACAATTCTCATGTACCAGCCTACTGACATGAATATGTTGCCTTTTGAAACATAACTGTCAATTTGTTACAGAGGCTTCTCGCGCCCTTCATTGTGGCTAACATTTACCAGCGTGACAGTTCTCGTTCAGTTATGCATTTTTGACGATGGTCCATAAAATTTTATCTCACCCCCTTTGAGTGTCCTCAGGAAAGGTTATCACAGATGTGAACGGCAAACAAATCTTTGTGTTTGATTTCATTCAGCTGCTTCACATATCAGTCACTTGCAGATACCATGTAGGTAATCATCCAGATAACAATTTCGTCTTTTTTCAGCGTTATCTTTTGGCATAGTTCAGGAAATTTTCTTGGTAACCCCATCAATACAACTTCTAATTTGGTATCTCAAAATCTTTATATTGTCATTTTTCCAAATACAGTCAGAACTAAATGGATGTCTTTGGCGCAGACGCAGTTCTAGCTGTAATATCTTCTGGAAAATCCATCGCTTACTTGGCAAATTTTTAATTTGGAAGTTCAATAGGTGTGTTCGTCAATCATATCGTTTCAAGTTTAGATGGACTTTTCGTATAACATGATTTGTTAACATTCTTTGTAACTTGAATTGGTACCTGTTGCGCATTTGTAGTTTTCTTGTGAGCACCATCAATTATGACTAATACGACAGTTTGCCGGTTGCTCAGCTGAATGTTACGGAGGAATTGAGAGGACATGTTTGTCAGAACTGAAAAGCGTTTAGTTTACCGTTCATCTTCAATGATTCGTCAGCAGGTTATTTACAAAAACTTATTGCATAATGGTTATCAAACGACGGAAATCGAAATCACTCTGTCACATAATTAATTCCACCAGTTCTGAATAGGGCGGTTAGAACACGGAAACTAACTGCTTTGACTTGTATCGCTGGTAAGTACTTTGATAAATCTAATGTGTGAACACACACTGGGTTGTAGTGCAGCTGGGTTTCAGCTGGGCTCGACCTGTCGACAGAAACGACGTAATCAACCGTGACAAGTGCTTTATAAGCTGAGCTGCAAATCCACGCTGGGGCTGTTTCGGATTGCAAACAAAGTTAGCTGTAAGGGGATTGAAAAACCAGTTCATATGACACTCGGTGCTCTGAGCACACAAGATGTTCACTGAGATAAGCTAGCTACAAATATTTGCAATGGTTAAAGCCTTCTTTTCCCCAAATGATGAGTTGAATAGCAGCTTGTCGGGACACGCATAATCTCACGTGTGAGATCTAAATCTGCCAGACGATGGTAACTGTCCTATGGTTTCACCGTGTACTTGCTAGGTTGGATGTTTGTTTATCACGTGAAAGGATGAACGTACTCAGATTATGTTTCTTTTCTGCGGTTGGATAGTAGGTGGATAAAGTCACGTGGGTGAATCATATGAACTAAGTATGAATGATAGAAAACATCAAGGGTTTGATGCACTTAACTGAGAACAATAGTAATGTTTTTTTTGTCTGATTCGCGTTTACTAGGTGACGGCTAAAATGCAGAGCAAGCTCCCACTGTGCCAGCTTTGGTAATTGTTCCCATACCTCTTAGCACGTTAATCTTGCATTGATGAAGTTTGAGTCTTCGTGTAGATCTTACAACATACTTGGCAGTATATTGTTCGATATACTTTCACTAATTCGACGGAACGTACAAGTTTTACGCGGATTAGATCGGTTGAGTCCCAAACTGTTAAGCCTTCTTCAGTGAATACCAACAAGTTTAATTTTGTATGAGTTATCTTAATATTAGTCATATGACAGTCAATTTCGCACTCACATAAACTACTCAGTAGAACCCTGTAGGAAAAATTCGCCTGACCGGCGTTTGACGTTCGTTAGCACTTGTTGGTAGCGCATACTGGATTTGATGAATTTTGTTCTACCCAACTGTCTGAATCAGCTTTATCGGGATTTTCCATCACGCTTTACTGAGTGAATTATCTTGAATCGCCTCCGGCGACACAACAGTCCAGCTCGTAATAAATGCCGCCATCTTAACGCCCTCCACTCTTTTGTGGATGCAACCGGGCAGGGCATCGCGACACTGAATTCGCAGTAGACAAAACCAAAGAATATCCGTACACTGACAAGCTAACTTATGAACAATTACCAGGCAAGCTTTCTTAGAAATGAACTTGAAACGACAAACTAGTAGTGGTGTATTGCACGGCCTTCGTTCGAACAGATTTCGCTGAATTTTATCAAATACATCCTGACGAAATGAAAATTATGAAATATGCATAAAATTCTGACTTACGGAGAGTGTTCTTTACAAGTATGAGGTAAAGAAGAAGAAATTCACTAACACTACTAGGGTAGTGCTTATTCAACAAACAGTCCCTTTTACACACATTGGCGGCTTCAATTGTGTAATAGCAATTGACTCGGTAAAGTGAAGTAAGCGTCTATTCTGGTGCGTGAAAATGATTGAGAATGCGGACAGATTACCGGTCTGTTGATTTATCTCAAGTACATGACGCGCAATGGATGAAGTTGCTGTCTTGTGTAAATGAATTTTGGCCTCCTTCGCGCAGATTCCAACGGGTTGGCTGCCGCGGTCGCACACCCACTTATGCAAATGCTTTGCCATCCTGACTTTAAAACTCTGAGATTGCTCGTTCGCTTCGTGTGATGGCGCAATATTTGTCCTGTTAATTTAATTCGTCGAATCCACTGTCAGGACCATTTTTCAAACTGCCTTTCTCCAGTTGCTGAAAAGTGTACTTGTAAACGACAAGTGTGAGAGCAAATTAGTCCGCGTACAAACAGCTTTGAACTTAGCGTTGGACCGTCTTACTGCGAGAGCACCTACCCGACATTTTGTATCTGTAAATAAACTAATGTATGGCCAACATGAAAGTGAACTTACTAGATTTCTCTAAAGGCCTATAATGAAGGAGGTCTTCGCGGCGGTAAAAGCGTGCTTAGAGCTGCACCACGCCGAAAACTGAATCGTAAGCTGGTTGCACAGAAAAAGTCCATTCACAATTAATCACATGACGCAACTCAGTTACGCGTGAGTAAAGTCAGGGTGACCGGTGAGCTGGCTTTTTATAAGCAGTAATTCATGGAGCTATGAGCACCGCAAAGACACAATCGTCTGCCTGCTCACGTAATACACGATATGAAACCGTTCGCTAATTTCCACCCAACTGGGACTGCACGCTTGTTTAGTTCTGAGCACTGCGTGGAGGCGAATATACCGAAACACTTGGGTAGCCAATCCTGGTGTTTATGAAACGACGATCTCTGCTCCGTTTTGTATTTTTCGGGTTACACTGGCCGTCGTCTTTCTGGTATGAAGCTGACCAAACAAGTCAACATTTGGTTTCCACTATGGTTCCATCTACACCGAAAATGTGCTGCTAATCGATTGATCACTTGTCAAGCAATAGCAACACCTTCCTTTAACGCACAGACATTGTCTCGCTTCGATTTACATACAGCCCAACTGCAACTTAAGACTAACGGAACGTACGGAGATACACTACTGAGAGTAAGTACATTGGGCAGCCATTGAACAAAGGATGAGGAACTTTTGCCGCAAGTGTTCATTGCAAAAGTTAAATTGTCATATTGTTAACATGTGGTCATAAGCTTTTGATCATACTTTTCATTGTGACTCTTCATGTATCAAAGAAAAACAGTGTTTATCCTCTTAAGTCACCACAATTTTTCAGTGAAAATTAGCAGGCGTCTAGCGGAACAAACGTTTGTTTACATTTTTAGTTATCTGCCGAATACAAACTAAAACATTGCCCTTTTATTTCCATAAAACCGCAGGTCTGGTAGAAAAATCGAAGTGCCACGTTTCTTGAAGTAGGTACAGTTAATCACTCAATAGAACACTGATAAATGGATTGAGAATAGCACGTTATGAGCACATTGTAATGCTCTATGTTTCAACCACCTCCGGTGGCCTTCATCAGGAGTGTTATAATTTGAACTGGATTCTGATTACAACACTCCTGAGGAAGGCCACCAGAGGTGGTTGAAACGTAGAGTATGACAACTTGCTCATAACGTTGTGTTATTCTCAATCCATTTACCAATAACATGTTAAACACGACGTCCACGCTGTTTGACTTTGTTCGTACAAAATTTGGTGCGAATCTCACAATTCCAATAGAACATTCTTCGTCGTTTTTGGCAAGTTGTGCCTAGGCTATCCTGATCGACCATGATCTTCTACTTTACAAGGATTTTCGATAATTTCGAAATACGCCGTCACGATTCTAATTTCAAAAATGGCTTTCCTCAGATTAAAACAGTTATTATCACCATTATGTGTGTAATCTTCGGGTTTCCTGTTAATGCTCCTTTACTTGGCACAGAAATGGATTAGGCGGCTCAGGTAGAGCCCAACTGGAAGAAGTTTTCACAATGATTTATTTCCAGATTTTGGTTAACCATCATACACTTTGCCCTTTCTTCTTTATTATAACTAATAACTAGAAATGTACTCATAATATTTATCGACTTTATCGTCTTTCATTTTTAATCGGAATGCTCGACGCCTTTATACTTGCTTTCAACATTCTACCCAACTCATGCCAGTCTTTCTTGGCTCGTTGTTTTTAGATTCGAAAAATTATGGGGTGCAATTTTCATCACTTCGTTACTTGAGCTATTAGTGTCGTTTTGTCGTGTGCTGGAAAGTACACTGCTTGCGTGCTTCCAAAATCATGCTCCGAAATTACTACTATCGAGCTCTTTAGCCATCTCGTTTGTTAGGACACCTCATCTATTGTTGGAAAGTGGATCATCACCTAGGTAACCTTGCCGTGTTATTGTAGGATCATCAGCAAGTGAGAGACCTTATGTGCGAAAAATTCTACCAATTTAGAAGAACACATGGAAAATACGACAGACAAAACTGAAGGCGTCAACATCAGAGTGAAACTAAGCAGCAGCGTGATCCCAGTGCTAACAGAATATTATAGGTCAAATCGTGAATCCAACGCCTGTAAAAAAAACTGCGTCGGAAACTGTGTTAAACTAAGTTTGTACATTCCAGACTAGCAACTGACTGAATCGAACTTGTAAAACACATTCGGTAAGCAAGAAATCTAAAACTTTGTTCAGATTGGGAATAAAAGTAGTGTATGATGTATGTATTTTATTTGATATTGACGATCGCAGGCACACACAAAATGGAGATAATAGGATTTATCCAAAAATAATTAAAGATTACATAAGCCATGTCACAGTAAGTTAATTCTGTGTGTCAATCTCGGGTCTATTTTGGTCAGCATCGCTCGGCAGCGATTCGGAAAGTTTGTGCCTTCATTTTCAAAAAGTAGATGTGTTCAGTTAAATATTTTGTTCTCATCAAATGTTCAGCAAACGACGACGTTTGATGGTCTGCTAGCTGCTTCAAGTCCGATTTACGCCACATTTTGGGTCGTGTTGAACCAACTAGTGTGATATGGACTGATCCTTGATTCACATGAGCCGCAAAGTTATGTACAAACCAGAGGAAATAAGTGAATACTATATTCTGTACGAATTTACCCTGTTCGTTAAGTTTTGTCGGCTGATAAAGCTTTACAGTTGCTTTTACACTGTCCCTACATTTTTGGTTGGGTAGTACCCTTTCGGTTGCAGGGACACTACAAACTGTTTTAAACGCATGTATATTCCATCACTTCGTCATCTGTTTGACAACAATGCACTCTTATGGGCTCTCGTTCATCGTAAGGGTGTTGTGTGCACATAACTTGTTAGTGCATCAGATCAGTTTACTATGACGTTCATTAAGTCACTGTTGGTCCAGAGATATTCCCTGTTTTCTTGCTTCTTTGATATCTCACAGCGATATGTCTTTTGTTTTTGGCAAAGGAATTTTAACAGAATGGTGTTAAATCAAGAACATCTGAAGAGTCACTCAACCAGAAGTCTACGTCTTCTTCAGCGGATTCGAACCTAATGGTTTAATGTTTGACAGCGATTCAGTTTTCTTCTAAAAAGGTGAAACCCGTTGATTCATCTTTACAACACATCCTTCCGAGCATCCATCACCCGAACGGTCGCTCTGTGGAAGTGATGACTTCGGTCTCCCTGCGAACAACAGCAGGCCGCCAGTTGTTGCAGCTGAGATTGACAATGTTCATTCTATCTAAAATGTTTCCGGTTTTTTGGGACTGCCTAAACAAACTCTCCAGGGATTACATCTTACACATTGTCTTCAGCTTCTTCGTGTTATTCTAACTGGTTTTGTTGGCAAACCGTAATGAATATTGCCTTCAGTTTCAAGATGTACCATACACGTGACTGCTTCGTTAATTACACTGACTAGAAAAGTGCGATGTATGAATTAACTTTCGACTACAATTGAAATGATGGTGCAACCTGATCATTAGTCCCAAACTTTCCGAGCACGATAAATCAGTTTTGTCCAATGTTACGTCACTGGTGTGGTGGTCAACGCTGCTGCTTCATGAAAGTGTATCGAAGCTTCAGTTCCGACCGTGGAAAGGATGTGCACTGCTAATGAGTATGACAGGAAACAAAACCCTGTTAAACAGAAGCTAGGTGAGATGTCTACCTGAATGCGCAACCTGCAAGCAAACGTGAGTGGTGTTCATTTTGAACTATCAACGACTGCTGAATGATTTCGAAAATTTAACATAGAGATTGTTCACAGACAAACGCAGCTTTATCGTTCATGTGAATTACTGAGGCAGTCTCATCTGGAAATAATTACAGACTTGAGTTTCTTTTTTGTCAGGACTCGTGAGTTGTATGTAACCATGACGTGATCAAAATGTGAACTCTGGTCCATGTCCAAGTGAATTAACTGTGTTGATCACTGCACCATTTACCTCACAGCGGATACCACCCATTTATCATTTGTGAAAGTTCAGTTTTATTCATCTGGCCGTTTTTCTTAGGAATAGACATAATAATTATCTAATTAATTTCTCGCACAGTTTCTGCTATTCAGTAATCGGTTGGTCGCAGAGTCCCTGTGAATGTGAATGCGAAAGTCAATTTAAGTAGGGTTAAGTTAATCCGGTCTAAATGTTTGTACATTCAGACTCCCTATATACAACATCCTTGATATGTACTATATTTTTTACATAAGCAACCTGTCCCAATTTGGTTTCACCGCTTTATATATAAATTAGTTGTTTTTATTGTGTACCTCTAAGAAAATAGCAGGCTTTTAAATGTACTTAACACATTCTACCTCGGACCTTTCTGATGAACCACGGTCTCTGTACGTTACACACGAATTTGGAAATGTTGTGGTTGCTACAGTTTCTTCGCGAGATTTCTTTAACTCATTTATTGAACAGTCTGGATTTCATTTGTTTCATGGCACCTATTGTTAAGGAATGAGTAACTGCAGTCCAGTGCTAACGTTTTCAGCGTCACATTACTTTATATGAATGATATAACCGACTCCAGATGTGAAAGTTGCGTAGTCATGTAACTTCGGACTTAACATTCCAGTGCATGACACAGTAAGTCGCTTATCCCAGGTACGAGTTAACCAAACGGTATAGATAAAAACCGTTGAAAACGGCACCTAAGTATTTATTCGACGGAATGCACAAGTTATCTGGTAAAACTCTATAAACGACAGTGATATAGAAGTTTAGCTGGGAGGTTGCAGACCGGCCATCGACGAATGTATAAATCGGAAGTGCGCTGATCTGTGGATTCGAGCCACACTCACTTGACACGAACAAATTATCAGAGAACACACGGCACACGAACAGTCTTAATAACCTACAAATTATTAATGTTAGTAGTTACTAATAGTCAAATTTTGTACCTGTGAGTACAATACGTAACCATTAGCCTTGAAACCATCTTATACAACATCCCGCAAGCAGGCCAGTAAAGTCACCAATTCACTACAATAGTACCTCCTAGCTTTTGCACAGTGTTTCTGTCACACAAATTGGACAGTGCCAGTGAGCTTGTAATACATGGAGTGCTATAATTTTGAATGTTTGTACCTATTCTTCTCTTCATTCGAATTAACCGATACAAAGTTAAGCTTTTCGGAATTTGACGATTGAATCAAGATGGAAACTACATCCATACACTGAAAGAAAACATGTGTTCTGCAAGTTTTTCCAATACTTTGATGCTCGTGAAGCTGAAAAATTTGCTTGTGGGCATATGCAATCCCTAAGATTTAAGACCGCCGAAGTGGTAATGTTTCATGCAGTCATGCGGATGTTGTGCAGCAAACACAGTCAACATTTTTTATTGCTGGTGTCGTTGAAATTCCAATTAGAATGATCGATTTGTTTCTGACTTCAGCCTACTCCATTTCACTTGAAGCTGTTAGTGTTACTTTATTCTAAACTTCAAACAATGAGGGTTTTCTACCACTTAATACCGGTGTATACGGACTGACGAAATCCAAATGTTCACTTGCTGATCCAGCTATACATTTCGCCAGCAAACTTTTAGTCACAAGATGATGTGTCCAGATCAGAATTCAGAGGTTTAGGTGTAAATGATTAGGACTCGCCTTAAATATATTGCAATAATTTGAACTAACAAGGAAAACTTAATTTGGTTTTTTGTAGCCATTCGATGAATAACTGTTGTTGAAATCTCTAGTGATCGACTTAGTTGGAAGGGCTTTGAAATCTATGTGATTTGTGAAATTTCGAACGCAACCGATAAATTTGAACTGGTCATGTAGATTCCACAATTTGTTGTTCTATTAGACCAAGTGTAAAAATGAGATTGTGTTTGCTGTAAAGCAAAATGCAGATAATAGCACTAGGATTGGCAACAGCCAAGACGAAAATGCAATAAATGCGGTTACAATATGAACGCAGGTGTTGCATAATTATACAGAAAATAAACATAACACATTTTATCTCGTGGTTTGCAAATTCTCTATAAAATTCTACCTACATGTCTCTGATGCACAAGTTTTGTAGTTGACCTCTTTAAGATAATTCTATCTGAATTTTGCAACCTGACCAAACATACTCACCCGTATATATTATTTTGCTGGTCTCCAGGTCACTGTGTAATCCAATAACATTCATTCGGAGTGCGTCAAAAAAGACGAAATTTCCTATTTTGTTTGACTCTTGAACCAGATTTTTAAGGCAAGTTTCCGCATTAATTTTGTAGTATTTATTATATCCTAACAAATCGAGTTGTTTACTTACGGCCTAACCTTGTTATTGATATCGCCTGTCAGCAATGAAGTACTTAGTTGGTTGCATTGCACATTTTATTGCTAACCCTTTAACATCGTAGAAATTTCGGCCAAATCTCGTTTCGAATTTGATGGTCTTTATTTGCCTTCAAGCTGCGCGAATACCGTTTGGTCTTAGGAGTCCTCAGGTTGTCAGCGCTGAAACGTAGGATATGTTGTTGAACGTTTGGGTCATATTCGTCAGAAGTGACGCGACGCTCAGTGGCGTCGAATGATGCGCCAAAGTACAGGCAAATCTCAAAATCTTTCGTTGTCGGTTTTCATCACAGTTCTGCAAACAGTAGTCTCACTTTTAAAAGTAATGTAAGTATTTAGTCAACCCTTACACCTGCTAAACTGGAGACAAAACACTTTGTCAGTCAGTCAGAATTAGAGTGAATTTCAATGCAAGTTGGAAACTAATTTGTGGTAACAAGACTAAACCTTGAAAAGGGCCGAAGTAAGATCAAAGGTCGTAATTGGCTGAGCTACAGAATTCCACAAGCGGGAGCAACATAAAGCGGACTATCATAGTCTAATATATACTGTTCCCAAAATTTCAAGCAATATTTTATTCAGATGTTTGATTAATTGATGCTTTTGTAATCTTAACGGAATCAAAAAGATGGAAGCCGAAAGACCCTTGGTTTTTCAAAGATTGTACTCTGATGGATTCTCTGCATTTTCACCTTCATTACAATTTAGATATTGATCGCCATATTTGATTTCTGAACAGTTCAATATAAAACATTTGTTCAGTCAGTCCTGGAAATATACGCTTTGTATTTTTTCTAACTGACCTTTGCTTTGTTGTAATTCACGCTGCTAACAATACATACTGTTCGGTTTTTCTCCAGGAGTTGTATTGCAGATAAATGGCCGTTTCAATCGCAGATGTATTGTTGTTGATATTGGTAGTGACAATTGACTGCAGACCCTTTTTGTTGTTTGTTATGTACAATGATTACCATAACAGCTAGACAGTTAGAAGAATCAATGAAACGATTGCTTGAATGTGTTTGAAGCTTAGTTTGGAACCGACTTTTCAGAGAATCACCTGTGTCAAGCAAGCTTTCGATGAAACTTCATCAAAAGGTTGCTTCCATAAACTTCCTGGATGAAGAGCACTAAAAACATGGCTGAGTACATGCCGCAATTTCTAATACCGCGACATTTCCAATATTGTCATGAAACCCACTGGAATATTCACTGATTGCATATAGTTCGGATGAGTCATTCGTTTGTCCAGGTAGCTAGAGCTGTTGAACAAACTTTTCTCTCCATATACAATCTGATCACCTAACTGATTGTGATCAAGGTTCTCTGGCAGGTTAATTTTGAACAATGTTCCATATCTATTAACCGCACTGAAAGGTCTGTCCGTGATTGTCTGACCGTGCAGTTTTCTCCCAAAATACAAACAAACGTTTTTTCAATCACCTCAATACAAGCTGTATAGTATGCCATGATTCTTTATTGTTTCGATCGTCAGCAAAAAAGAGAGTAATCGGTGACTGAATGTTTTATTAGTACACCCACTTTTACATACTACACAGCAAAAAGAACACTATTTATTCTCTTTGCTGGTTATAAAATGATCCGTGAATATTTGTTTATCACTAACACTCGCCCAGGTGACTTACTTCCAGCTAATTTACTTCCATAAGGTCATCAAATAATAAATCATTTTGCATGACTGGATAACATTTCGTAAACAGTGCACATATTGGAACTAAAATAGACAACCTACTCAGTATGAAGCCCAACTGAGGAAAGGAGTGGCTTTGCGGCAAGATGGCGCAGCCTTCTTTGTATTGCTCCGTGATCGATCACGGCGTTACAGCTTTGAATTATATGGTCGACCTGGTGGAACAAAAGTAATCGCAAACAAACTTTCGCTCAATAGTTTGCAGTCATTACGATTTACGAACGACCCTCACGTTAGTGTTGTTTAATTGCATATGTATTCATGCCATACATAATTCTGGCTGCAATGTAGTTTTGTTGTTTAACTTGCTATGCCTGGAAGTGGTTCCGACCTTGAGATAAATATATTTACAACCACGATTACGTATTCTTCAATACTTCTACTGGTATAGTAGTCGTTAGATTTTATATAGTTTTTACATTATAGAAAAACTGAGTATTCTGTCGAGTTCATGGACCCTTGGAGACTACTTGGAACGGCTCGAATCGTTTTGTATTACAAGTAACTATTTGAAAATTGAAGAGATAGACGCGCGCACGTACATGGTCATGGACAAATACGTTTAGGCCTTAATAAAATGTCTGTGTCTACACTCAACTGTCCTTTCACAGATCTAGTTGAATCATCTTACGTATGTACCTGATCTTTAATCCGCCGAGGTGACTTGTTAGTTGGGGTCCTCAAATACTCTTCTCAAGAACATTAAGTTGAGTTCTGATTGGTCAGAATAGGCTCCTCTACGAAGACGATAATTTAAATAAAAGAAATTAGAACTCATGACAGTCTTTCAGTTTCGGTTGCGAGAAAATCGATTTTCAGTTTTCAACGTAGAAGGATGAATAGTTCAGCAACAATGTAAAAGTACAGGATAAACTTTCAGTGAACAGCCGCAAATTTCGCTAAGAGAGCCATTGATTTCAAGGAGCAATATCCCTGGTCCTTAACAAAAGCCACTACTGCATAACGAGCAATCTTTTTGACTAGCAGGGTCAATTTACGAACAGTTCTAAGGTGTTAACTTTGCCGCGAATGAGAAACTAAGTGTGCTCTATAATGCCAGCGATTTTGGGAAACTAGCAATGCAATTTCCGTAAATCGCTGTAAGTTTGAAAGTTCAAGTTCACCTTTTCAATAAGAGTATTACTTAAATGTTTAGCGGAAATCATTATTTTCTGTTTGTAGAAGTAAGAGGAAAGTATAAACAATAAGGTGAGTGTAAAAAAAATAACAAGTTCTTCGCAATCATCTATTATATGGCAGATTGGAAGTTAACACCGTCTTGAATTGCGTCCCAAAAGAAGCAGTAACCGTAATTACCAGTAAACTATTCCAATAGGTTAAAACCCTGTGACTGAAAAATGTTCTACGACAAACGCATGAGATCTTATTTCCATTGTTACCCTGTGGTACGTTTAGATTTGCAAGTGTAACAAGGTGGTCCATCAGCCCCACTAAAAACGAAAGACAAACATTTGGTCTCTAACAAGTCGTCCATAATTTAACTGGCAAAGTTCAAGAATTCTGAGAAGACCAGATAATACTTTTGTCAAACAGTGCTGCACACGCTTCATTGCACCCTTGTCAGTCACAGAGTACTAATTTCGCTGAAAACCAAAGATATGTTTTTGCGGGTTAATTTGCTTAAATTAACCCTCTAATTAACGTATGACTTAAGTTGTGTGAATTTTTTATTCAACAGCTTTTGCCAGTGTACATGCAACTATTACCCCAGTTCGTTTATTTCAATGTAACTTTCTAGTTCGGTTTCACTACATGTGCAAGATATGATGTGTGAATCTTCTAAAAATCCAAACGTTCTGTATCTGTCAACATGAAATTGTTGTCTGTAGTTGTAAGAGACTTCTCGTAATGGTATACCGTGTGTATTACTCGAGAAGTTTAGATTGAATACAGCTGCTATCATTTAGGAAATATGTTTGTGTATGAACAGGGTTTGCTTTCCTGGCTTTCACAAAGATGAATTGGATTTTGGACATTTTTGACATTACCAATTGAATATTTTACAGCTAGTTTTAATTGACTGCGTTCATTAGTGTGTATATTGTATTAATTCTGGTTTAGAAAGCCTGACTCCAAATTTCCTGCGATTCGTGATATGTCGGAAGCAGCGTACATTGCTACTGGTTACGCTTGTCACGTTAGTGGCAGCAGAGAAAGATTCGGCGCTTTGCTGTTTTCGTGGGACTGGATGGCACCTCTCGAGGTGGCAGTAACCGTACTTGCGATTCATTCGTGCCAAACAATATATTTAAGCAAGAATGTTCGTTTCGAATACGGAAACCATTGAACAGATGGTATGATCTTATGGTAGTATACCACCAATTTCACGGCAAGTTTCAGCACTGTCGTTGCGACTAGATCGTTGTTCGCTGTTCATCAACCTGATTCATGCTACCGAGGAAATGTAACATCGAAGGACAATCTGGTTGTTAGAGCAACTTGAGGAGTAAGGAGTGTGCTTTACTTATGGTAGTAGCTAAGCATTGCAGAGATCTTCGCCAGAGTTGGGGAAGAACATATTTAAACCTACTGAATTTGTGGTTATACCCACTGCTGGTTACAATCCACCGAAGAAGACAACGTCAAAACTAACTTTTTTTAAAGTAGGTCCGTTCTATTACTAACGACTAGCTATTGGTAGTCGGATTGACAATCACCTCTAAAGACGGTCGCTTGGTTGGGTCAATTAAAATCCATTGGGTTCTGACAAAACATCACATTTCAAAGAAGCGAATTGAAGGTAGACTGCTTGTGTGTGACTGAATTACAGTCACTCATAGTAGATGTGTTGTTCGTACAATTAGGGGTTTCAACCCGTGATATGCGAATTTTATTTAACCCCTGTGCATGTGAGAAAAGAGACATTAAGAAAGCAACCACTACATATGAGCCAGGCTATAATTTGCGGCCTCTTCTACAGAAGTAGATTGTCTGTTTCAGTCCCAAAAATCGACGTAAGTTTGCCATCGCGCAGTCCAGAAACCGTCATGATGAATTTCGTTATTTAACACTTCCATTTGAAGAATGATAACACTTCCGCGCCTGTCCAAATTCGTCAACAGCGTTTGATCTCACACTATACTTCACGATTGAAAACGTAATGAACCGATGTGTCTTGGTCAACGCCAAATTGCAACAGCTGATAAACATATGGGGTCTTACATAATTCTGCTTTATTGCAGCTTGATTTCCATTCTCCCTCAGATGTATATCGATCAATTTTATCACTTTTAAACGAGGGTAAAATGCTTATTAGACTGACTGAGATCTAGGGCACTCTAAATGAAGTTACAGTCTGTGGAAGTTACTGCCTTTGTTAAGTGTGAAGCAACTGTTGTGCATATGACAGGAATTTGGTTGCTACGGCCCATACTTATACTTCTACCTCAGCCGATAATGCCTGCTCTTCTTTTATCCCCTATTCTCGTTGTTGTACCTTCAAGCTTCCCACGCAAAGACCGAGTCGACCATCTAAAATACGCTCGGTAAACTGGACATCTTAAAGACCTTATTTTCTCGCATATTACGAAGGTTTAATACAACTAAATTACATAGTGTTTGTGCCCATGAATTTAATTCGTCAGTTATACCCTTCTGGTGAACATTTTGTTTCTGAGGACCCATGGCTCAACTCTAGTTTTGTCATATCGACGTGACATAATTTAATGTACTTGGCAGTGCCGTCGTAGTGTGATGGGCTCGGACTCGTGAAACTTTGATGCGTCGGACATAAAGTTTTGTTTCACATCTCTTTTTCCTAGTTTTCTAATACATTTTAGCACTTTATCACCTTAGTAACAACAGACCGCATTTTATTATCGTTTTTCTGAACTGCAACAATTAGCTTAAAGGATTAGAACCTCACTAAGCGCCTAACAAATTTTGGACACAGTAATTCAAGGTCCGGTTTATTAAAGATCGCGCGAATATCTCGAAATTTCATTCAAATCGCCTTAGTGCCACTATGTACTTATAAATTTTGCTCTGTTGGTGCCCAATTTATCACAGTCTGCATATGGTTATAGATATTCACTATCGAGTAGTACAATAATTTACCAAATACACTTTATTCCACCCGTATCCCGTATCACTGGGACTCCGAGCATCCATTTTAATATGCGGATATCATTATACTTCTTTGCTTCATGTTTCGTTTGTACTAGTAACTGTTGAGTTATTATGTCGGTTTGTTATAACTTAACTTTAACATTACATTCTTTGCATTACTTCTACTTGGCTAACCGCAACTCATCAGCTTATATGGTCGTTTTGTGTGAGGCGTGACAGTTAACAACGGCATGTAGTGGTATAAATGCTTCCACTGGTATCAGTTTAGGTGCTCTGACCTAAAACTGGTACATTATATTCTACTTACTATTCCAAGTATCCCTTCTGCCTACATTAGCCGTGTGTTCAAAGACACACAATACACCTTTGTGGCTGAGAATGTGTCAACGCAAAATGCTCCTAAATGTCACTGTAGAGCCCACATGGTTGCAGATCATGCACAACTTTCCTTTGTGGAAAAGACTTTGGGCGATACGCGGCGTATACACTTCGATATGAAGGCAGAATCAGCTCCCCTCAACGAGTATTTAGCTCTTGCTCTCCCAGAACTTGCTGCAACAATAAAGACAGTGGCGCTCTTTATGACTCGTATAGAAGAGATTGTTGTCAACCTTAAGGAGCGAACTATCCGTAAGGTAATAGTAGTGTTATGAAAACAGCTGTCTTCTACATCCTCCCGAAGCCACCAGACCAGGTTAGTTTCGGATTCACACTTCGTTCCAGACCTTACCGTTTCGTTTATTCCTGAGAAGGCCGCGCTTTAAGGAATCCAAAGTAGCTTGGTCTTCCTGTCATATTCCCCGTCAAGCTAAACGCTAAACTTCACAAAACTGATCGCCTGAAATCCGTGTATTTTAACGTCAAAAACGTCTTTGTGCATCGTTTTTTACCAGAACGAGAGAAGCGGCGGCAATTGGCCAAAACCGGGGCACACACCAAGACTGACCGTAAGCTTCAGGCTAAACTAAAGGTAACAGTTTCTCTATTTAATTCATCCGCATCTCCAGGAGACCGCACCAACCCTCAAAGTTCCTCCTCGAGCACCGCCTACAAAACCACATCGTCCGAGCAGAAGTGACCTCAGCAATGAAAAAAATTCTATGTCAACTTTTACGTCTCCAACTTCCGCGGCCCTCGTTACACCAGTTACAGCACATTTCCTCCCTAACGTCTGTAATCGAAATGGTCTACCACCAGGTTTCCCACATTCAACTCAAAAAGTAATCACCCGGTTGGCTCCACCAGCACCTTCCCTGAGTGAACACCAGTTGCGGGTGGCCGAAACTTGCCACTGCTTAACAACCCACGTAAATTTTTCAGCGTGTTCCCCTGGTGGACTCAAGATTCATTCAGTTAACTTGTGTCTTCGTGTAATGGGCGCGAATATTGGGAAAAAATTGGCGAGCTCTCTATCGTGTGATTGCCAAATTTATTGGGGATTTCTTCCTAGGAGTTTCTGTTACCCAGAGTTTGTATTAGGCACTTCTTTATATAATTCCTCCTTAAGTTGCAGCTGAACCAAACACATTTGCACATACTGTTTTACGGGTTTGGAGGTCACTGTGTACTCTAATTTCTTTTATTCATCGCGGTTCTTCTGGGGCGACCTTTGTCAGTTCTGTTTGATTTACCAAGGGGACTTGTGGGGTAACATTATAAAACCTCTTTGAAATATTCGTCCATCTCGAAGTAGTCAAGTTTTGTACTCGAAGTATAATTTCACTGTTGATAATGACTGCAGCTGCTGAGGCGTGCAGCTGTATATTTTGTACATTCCATAGCTCTCCAAATAATTCCATTGAATCTTCGAGCAAATCTTGTTCTGAATTCGTTGGTCGTTATTTTTCTACATGTTGCTCGAAGACTGTTTGGCCATAACAAAAGTTATGCTGTGATTTTCTTCAGAAAACAATGCATTTTTCACCAAATTAACATTTACTGTGTCTGGGCTTTCGTTTGTTATCGTTACGTATTCCTTTAGAAATAATTTTAGAATGTTGTTAGTTTGTTTCTGCTTAGAACAGAATTCGTTATAAAATTTTGCTGTTTGTGGCGCTTTATAATAATTTAAAAAACAGTTTGCTGACTTGTTTTTACGGATTATTCTAGCCAGCACTGGACACCTGCCGGACATCGACCGGACACAAGGGATTGGTCACCTCAGCTGTGAACCAGTGCATCAGTCACTGAAACCCGTGAAGTAGCAGTGGGTGATTTATACCAGACTGAAGCACACACCTTCAGATTGCCAAAGTACAATTCAGACGGAGCAATTTTGCAAAAAATGACTTGAAACACTCGTTTTAGCAGCAGTGCACTACGACAATAAACCTCGTCCCAAAACTTTTTAATGAATGAAAACACCATGTGTTTGGTTCTCAGTATACTTGCCCAAATTTAACGTAACACCTGTCGACTTGTTAGATCAGTTGCATGTAGAGAATCGGCGAGCAGCTAATATCTATACATACGCGCTATTCCATCAAACATGCTTGCAGACAAAAGCAGTAAAAAAAAGTGGGTTTCCTGTAAATACAGCGCGAAAATATGGTAGGTAATTATAAGACTGAGGAGTTTTGCTAGACCGCGGTAGAGAAACCACAAAGAAACTGCCAATTCACTATAACTGAAAAACAAAAAACAAAAAACGCCGACAGACAAAACAGACAAAACAAAAACAGACCAACACTGACAGACAGCGGTCAACTAACCACCTCAAAATAGTACACAAATAGGCTACTAGACAATGGAACTAGGGTTTTGTGTAAGCAAAGAGGCATGGACTGAAATTTAACGCGAATTCAGAAGCAAACAATATCTTGTCTGTAGTCCATTGTTAAATGGTACTAAGAGTAGTTGTAACTAAATCAGTTGTGATGGCCAGCTTCAGCCGGTAATTACGAATGAATGTGTTCAGATGGTGAATTGCTATCTAAATACCATTGTAAAGTGATACATTTCCGAACAGAAAAGAAAAGAAATCACAAAATACAAAGAACTAGCGGAATACGGTGATTCACGTTTATGGTTGGGGGCATCCGAAACGGATTTGTCTGTCACAGTGACCAAACCCAAAGGACGCCTGCGCCTCAAACCATCACCTCAAGTGGCCTACGCTGCACTACTTCCGGTTCCAATCATACAACGTTTCCCGTGTAAACCCGAAGGAATGAGATAAGTAGATGTACGAGTGAGGCTTTCGTGTCCAGCCGGCTAATGTTGGTTAGCCAATTGAATAGCTAACAGAAAAAGGAAACCCCCATCTCTCGGGAAATATACAGAGAGAGAGACTGCAATGGTAAGATCTACACTAAGAAGAAAGATATGTAAAATGTAATACAAGATGCATTTCAGTTTACGAGAACATGATAGTGCATTTCAGAGAGGATAAAGTCCAAAAACAAAACACAAAGTTGAACTACAGAAAGATCAGAGAGACGATTCATCATTCAGTATGCCAACAAAGCTCAAAAAAGAATGGGTAGAAGATCACAGGCACCCGACTTTCTGAAAAGAGGAGCAGATTGGTTGTCAAACGACCATGGTATTGGTCGACACAATCATTACCTACCTGAGCCCAACGTACTCGTCGTCTCTTCGCCGACGGTGCACTATGAGTACGCTGGTGACCTACTAATCCCAAACGGCCAGCGTATTCGCGGCCGCACACATCGCAACGCCATATAGTCATGTCAACACGACCTATGGCACCGATGGTTTCTTCTGCGTACCGCGCGCTTTCGTTCTCGGCCGCGCAATAACTGCTCGTTTAACTCGAGGACATCCGTCCGAATTGTATTCTTCCAAGCAGTCCGGTTCAACGCCAAGTCTTCTCAACATCTAAAATCAATTTTACAACGTGAAAGACTTACCTGCACAGCACCTTGGTATTTCAACTTTGGACCACCAGGATTTCGCTTACCGGATCTCAGTTGTCCATACAGCATCTGCTTCGGGATATGGTCATCGCCCATCCAACAGACGTGACCCAGCCAACGAAGCTGGTTCAACATCAACAAGGCTTCCATCCCGTTCATGTGCGCTCGCCGCAGTACTTCAGTGATCGGAACCATGTCCGACCACCGAATACCCAAGATGCGTCTTAGACATTACAAGTGAAAGCGGCTCAAATAGCGCACGTTCCGCTGATACAATGTCCACGTCTCACTGCCGTACAGCGGTAAGACAGCACCATTGAGCGGTAAACAAAGAACTTAGTGCTCGGCTTCAGGCTGTGGTTCTTCCAAACACGTCTTTCAAGACGTCCGAAAGCAGTACTAGCCTTTGCCACACGAGCTCTCAACTCGCGGTCCACGGACAGATCGGTGGACAAATTACTGCCTAAGTAGCAGAAATCTGTACAGCCGTTGACAACATCTCCATTGATGCGAATTTTGGGTGAAGGTGCACAGACAGCACCTCGGCTCGGAGGAGGCTGAAAGAAAGAAAATGTCCTACCTTTATTGATATCCAGTCCAAACTTGGGTGCCGCGGCCGCGAAATCCGTGGCCAGTCGCTGTAGTTCGTCCTCGCTGTGTGCGAACAGCACGCTGTCATCTGCGAACAGAAGCATGCGTATCGTTGTGGTATGTAACCTGGTTTGGACGTCGAATCGTCAAATATTCATCAGGCGTCCATCGGTCTGGTACTCTACTCCAACGTCGTCCTCTCCAGAGCCCTGAAAAGCAACTGTTAGCATGGCAGTCAAATATAAGTTGAGTAGGGATGGAACCAGGACACAACCCTGTTTCACGCCAGTGACAATGTCAAAATCGTCAGAGGTCGATCCACACGATTGCACCCTCGCCCTCATGTCAACACGCAACAATCTAATCAAATTGACAAACTCACCGGGACATCCAAACTTACTAAGTACCGTCCACAGCGTCTCGCGGCTCAGAGAGTCAAACGCCTTGGTAAAGTCTACGAAGAGGGCATACAGAGGTTGGTTCTATTCCCGACACTTCTCCTGAAGCTGTCGAGCAACGAACGCCAGGTCGATCGTACTCCGATTCGTCCGGAATCCGCATTGCTCCTCAGGAACATCGGCCTCTAAGACATCCGTATTCAGCCTGTTTACAAGAATTCTGGCAAGCACGTTGCCTGTGCAACTCAACAGACTGATGCCCCGATAAGTGTCGGGACAGTGCTCGTTACCTTTACCTTTAAACAAAGGTACTATCACAGCATCCTTGAAATCCTGTGACATCACTTCGTGCTCCCAGACGGAGTGAACTAGCTGAAGCATTGCACGTTCCATCGTCGGCCCGCCATTCTTCAGAATTTCGCCTGGCAATCCATCTTCACCTGCCTTGCCGTTGCAAAGTTGACCGATCGCTATCTGCAATTCTAGTAAATCGGAGGAGAGAGCAAGTAAAGGCTTGATGGCCTGTTGCTGTGGGCTGTTCACGGTCACCCAATCAATGGTAACAGGACGATTTAGTAGGCTACCAAAGTGTTTGCGCCAGACTTTCATGATGTCCTCTGGCTGAGTGCACGAACAACCGGTGTCCACGTCTACCAGTGCCTTGGTAGACTGGATAGATGGGCCGAATATCGCTTTGAGCGAATCGTAGAACTCCTTATGCTGTCGACGATCTGCGAAACCCTGCATCTACTCACCCTGCTTCATCCACCAGTTGTTTTTGATTCCGCGAACACGCTCGGACAGTTGACGGCGGATACTTCGGAACGTCGTCTTCTTCGCTTCATTGCCCGGGTCCACTGTGTAGGCAACAAACGCGGCATTCTTCTCTCGTACCATTTCGGCGATAATCGCGTTGTTGTCGTCGAGCCAGTCCGGACGTTTCTGGTGCTTGACACCAATCGTCTCGGTGGCTGCCGTCGTGATCCGTTTCTTGATGAACTGCCACATACCCTCAGGGGTAGTAGATAATGGAGCGTCGTGCAGACGAGCGACAACTGCACGCTGGAAAGCAGCCTGCCTCTCACAGCTCTCCAGTCTTTAAATCCAACACCTCCCGTAGTCCGGATGATCTACAGCAAACATGCTTGCGTATATGGATAAATAATTTAGTACTGACCAGTCTATGCTCGGTGCTGCATTCAGCGCGGCGGAGCACTCGCATGATGCGCACTTCCCGAGTGTCGGGCCGTCGCACAATCACGTAGTGAAGCAGGTGGTGATGACCGCTTCGTGGATGGGTCCACGTCGTGACGTCGCTCGCATCTAGCTGGAATCGGGTGTTCGTGATAGCCAGCTCGTGAGTAGCACACCGGCGGAGCAGACAATCACCGTTCTCGTTCACTGAACCAATGCCGTAGGGTCCGAGGACTCCCGGCCAAGCTACCGAGTCGCGCCCGACTCGAGCGTTCAAGTCACCCAACACAAACAGTCGATCAGTCACAGGCACCGACCGGATTGTGGCGGACAGTTGATCATAGAACTGGTCCTTTGTATCATCAGTGTGACACATAGTCGGACCATAAACACTAATAAATGTAGCACACTTACCTCGGCCGAGTCGCAGGCGCATAGACAACATTCGAGGGCTGATGCCGTGCGGTTCGCCTATCATCAAAGCGTTGATGCGATCAACGACTGCAAAATAGACACCATGCTCCCGAGCACCGTCTGTCGGGTAACCTATCCAGTGGAAGGTGTACCCAGCGCCTGCTTCCCGTTACTTACCTTGGTTCGCAAGCCTCGTCTCGCTCGAGGATGTTAGGTCGATTCCATAGCGACGCAGGTCCATCGCGATCAATGCAGTGCGCCGTTCTGGCCATCCGCTGGGACTGCATCGATCCAGCAGCGTGCGCACATTCCATGCTTCCTCACAGTGCACCTTGAGTCAACGGGCTTGTTTCAGGTTGCTCTTCGGGCTACTGACACTTGAGTGAGCATTATCTGCTGGGGGGTTGATATTGGGGGGACAGTATGAGGGTAAGTAATTGGCAGTAGCATATTTTCGCCTATCCACCCTGCCATGTGCAGCAGATAGGGCGACCCGGTTAATCCTGCGCGACGGCCGATGCAGTATGGTATTTGGTTGCTGCTGTATAGCCAAGATTTTTATGGGTTTAAGATACTGCCAGGACGCCCACACCTGGACAGGAGAGCGATTAGGTCCCTCAACCAAAGTGTTTGGCTCAACGTCTGTACCGCAAAGCAGCAGGTGACACACGCACACATACGCATCAACATCAACCATCCAGAACAAGCTCGACAGTCACAACCCAAGACATTCGGCACATTCACACAGAGATAATACTGCAGAGACAAACCAATGACACATACAGTGAATCAGATCAGGCAAGAAAAACAGCAAACCCAACCAAAACACAACACACTAACACCATACTCAACGAACACCTCACAATGGACGCACCTGCCTTTAGTCCGGCTGCTTCCCTTTGGCCAGTCTGACATGGTTGATCCTGCAACGACCAAGGTCGCAGTCAACATAGCCCTCCGGATCAAAACAGCACACAAGCCTGACCACTACGCCAAGGTGGCAGAAAAGGCCAGGCTCAGCACACACACACACACACACAGTAAACTTCGAAACCCTCAATAAATGCAGCAGTTTCAGCAATAACTGTCTAAAGAACTCCAAAACCACTAAAGTGCACACCAAACATTAGTACGTTTACTATAAAGATAACTGAAATTTTACTTGCAGTTATTACGGTCCGTATGGTACAGATCGGTTTAAATACAAAACAGTTATATTGCCTGTTCTGTACCGCCGAGATAACAGTAATATCACTAGACGCTCAAGTGCCAGTCTCAACGAACAAAATTTTCTTATGAACTCCGTGCTGTGGACCTTCGTTAATCGTTACACCAATCTTTCCAACGCGTTTGTTCTTCTTAAAGAACGCTCCTATCGCTACCCTGAATGGCTTCCGATTGTTAGGTTGATTCTCTAACCACAAGTGAGAAACTGTCAATCTCTAATCTGACTTCTTGAGGAACCTTCGTTGTTTTGTACGTAACTTGAACGTACAGCCGGTTATCCTGAATCTAATGGTCGTAAAAGTTTCTCCATCTTCAAGCTTATATGGAAACGTTCGTTGGTGTTTCCATTGTGATCACAGCCGTGGAACACAAACTTGCTGCTGCTCGATGTAAGGCCCCTTTAAACCCGTGTTCAGAAACCACAAACTGAAGACAACAGTGACTAGGAGCGATGGAGTTGCTCGTGAGTACTGGCTTGAAGTAGTTCCTAAACAGAAGTCTTCCCAACCTAACACATTTACGGCTACAAACTTGCAGCTGCAAACACCGTTACACCTCCGATAGACAACCAAATAACTGTCTTGTCAGGCGGCGTAATTTGCAATCACTTGCTGGATTTACATCCTGCACACCCCAACTCAGTGTCATTGCTGACATGGACCTCATTCGCGGATGTATGACGAGTGATGAGGAAAACTAATGTTATTATTCGTGGATCAATAAGCAATGTTCCAACGATCCTAATGTGAACAGTAGGAATGTTTATTAAAATTAGTAGACAGCTGTAGTTTATGACGATATACCAACTTTGGTTCGGTCTACAGGGATCAAAGCAAGCAACGCAAACCTCAACAAATACACGAGTCATGAATGTGACGTATACGGGCGACGGTGTCATTTTCATCAACCCACTCAATATTTTCTATTTTGATTTTAAATTCAGAATCTAATGAAAGCCTATGCCTACTGATTTGTCGATTTCTAACTGGTGTGAGCCGAACGTTGAAAAGATTGCATTTTCTGTCGATGCAATGCATTCAGGCAGTAGTCTAAGACTGGAGATATAGAAAGATATGTCTGACAAGTCCTAGTTTGTTCGAGGAGTAAAACTAAAATCCTACTCTAAACTAATACAAGATGTGGAACGGGTTATTCCAACATATGTTTAACCCATGCTCAAAGACCCCACGTTTTCTGTAGACAGTTTATTCCATGAACTAGTTATCCGGTTGGTGAACAAATTAAACCTAATAACTAATCTTAATCTCTTCTTCTCGATTGCGAATCTGTTACTCATTAAACTTTGGTCGTGTCGCATCGCAATGAGACGGGCTAGAGGACTTGCACCAATTTGGTGTTTGCACACTACTGGGTTCCCTACAAACCCCCTTCCTTCAGTTGACGATAATTCCAACGATCTCACTCGGTCGTGGCAGCTTGTACCCTTCACATTACATACAATGTTCATGGTGAGCTTTTTATGCTTTCTGAAAACATCAGTACTTTGAGATATGGTGACCGCGCATGGGCACAGTATTCCAGGTGAGGACGAACGATGGTAGAGTATAACGGAATAAACATCGTTGGGCATGAGTTACCGATCGAGGATTTCAGTCGATAAATTGCCGGCTATTCTTTCGTCGAAGACACGGTACACTGAGAAGACGGAGTAAACGTACTAGTCGCTTGGATATCCAAATCTCCTCATGACACGTTAAGCAGTCAGTCAAGGTTTAGCCGACGGTTGCAGAAATCAAACGTTGCACACTGGGAACCGTAAAATTCGATTAATCTTATGATCGCATGTCTGATGATACTGCCGGATAATCGAGCAAATAGCAAAGTGATACAGGGAGGCGCTGAAAGATAAATGTTATTCGACGATTAACTGCAGTTTAACAACAAAAAGCGAACAAGTATAAGTAAGGGACTGCACATCTGCGGATGAAAGTTCACATACGCCAAGAATAGACAAAACAGGTCCAGTAATACCTACTGAAGACATATTAACAGGTTTCAAAATAACAGTAAGTTCCAGCAGATGCATGCAAGCGACAGAAGTAAAAGATTCAACACTACCAGCGTCAGCAATGAAAAGAATGCTTGGGACCGCCGCTAAGAATTGAATATTGAATTATGTGATGCGTAGAACCACGGGAATTAGTAGAAGTCACAGTAAAAGCAATAGTCTGCAAGTGAGATGCAACACTTTGTTCATCTAAAGAAGTCTAGTCAAAACACGTTTTCGAACAACAGCAATGTGATCAATCTCGCCACATGCATAGAATTTGGAGTTGCAAAATGGACAAGTCGAGAATGTTTATGACCACGTGACTTACCAAAATGTTGGACAGAATTTGGGGTAAAATGACGCGGCTCGACTGTCGTACTTCTCTGACAGTTTACCTTTTTGAACTGCCGCTGCTGTTGGTTTGTTTGCTTCCCAGCAATGTTGGCGTTATGTTCTTCATTTACCGCGCCCTGTGCGCGCTGAAATTGTTCACAGACAGCTCTGACTGACAGGAAAGAAGCCTCCGTCAGTAGTAATAACTGCTGTTGAAGACAAGGGGAATTATTCCGTGCAATCAATCGATCTCTTGGTGCTTGAGTTTGAACAATAGACTCACGGACCTCTCGAGATTATTTCCTCATTAAAGTATGGAATTTCGCTTCCTCCACAGCTTCGAAGTTGAGGGGCTGAACGTGCCTCAGTAGCAGATGTTTCAGAGAATCGTACGAAAATGAAGGGGGCAAATCGGGAAACGCCAGGATTTTAATCAATGCATACGCAACTTTGTCAATGACCATGAGTAAATGTGGCGTTTTCTTCTCCTCTGTCACATCATTACAAGTAATACACCAAATTTCAAAGCGTTCCAAGTAATCTACCATTTCCCTTGAACTTGAGTAAGCATTCAGAGTTTTCATATTGCAGGGATTCATTGTAAGAGATATCCTGAAATATCCTAACCACGACGCCAATTGCGGTAATTGGGGATAAGTATTAGTAATTGGAAGTGTACTTAGCTCAAACCCAGAGCTAGCTTCTGTGCAGTAGTAATAACGCAGCACGTCAGCCAACGGAACTGTAATAGAACCAGTTTCTGTACCATGCAGTAAACAACAATATCATATGGTGTTCCGGCGTGATTTACAATCATCACATTTGCTCTTCATTAGCAAACCACTCACCGAGCAATAAGGAATGCAGGTTCGTTAAATTTATCGTTCCAGCATGCATCCTGCCTCTCGCAACTCTATAAAAGCTACAGTAAATACTCCGTTTTTATGAACGCAACAATGTTTATGGAGACTTTTAAGAACGTTCTCAACTTCAGGCATCTCGGCATACGTCAGCTGACAACCAGTACATAAGTGAAAATGCTATATGGCTCTTGGGGGTTAAACATAATCAACTCACTTACACGTAGTCAACAGTTCTAAGCATGCTGTGTTAATATGTCGGGTGAGTAGGACTACTTTGTTAGTCTGATTAAACGCGAGAAAAGGCGATCGAAATGATTGGAATTTATACTGTGTTATGAGAACAGTTACGACAAAATTTCTCTATCAATCAGAACGTGAATTGCGTCAGCAGAATAAGTGGTCGAAATGAAACAACAAAGGACGATTCTGTAAAACAGCAATTAGTCCTTCGGGAAATGACACTTTCAGGTATTGATGTAGATGGGAGCATGTCAAATAATGCCAAGCTAAAAGATCTGGATACGCACTGATCACATACATACATTTCTTACATACAGCTACGATACAAGATTCATCATACTTGTTTACTGCACATAACAGAATACACAATAAAAGTGAATTTAAAACCGGCCTTATACAAACAAATATTCTACAACATACTTAACATTGTGAACTGCCTCAAACACGGAACGACATTCAAATCGAATGGGCTCCCAAGAATTCAACTGTCACCGATTATTCGAGCCAAGTAAACTAGATACTGCCTTATAATAGCCTGTGTCATGTCCAGTAACGTGCCAAATACTGAGCTTTTAACAGTTTATTGTTAATCATTGTTTTAAGAGGAAACTCTTAGATTTCTCGAATAACAGTGCACACAGAAAGGTCTGGTGAGGCTTAGGATAATTGAAGTACACGGCAACTCCAAACAGGTCCTCAGTAAAGTCTAAAGACAAAATTGATTGCGATATCGTACTTTGATATCACTAAGATGGTTTTAAGCTCAAGGAAACTACCAATTTACACGAAGAATCCAAGTTGTGTTACCATAAAGCCACGGTCATCTTTCATCTTCACAGTCCCAAGCTTAATTACAGCACACCGTAATGATAGTAACTCAATCGTAATGACGTAGGGTGTGCCACAGTAAGCATAATCTTACAGCTAGATAAATATATAATACAATTGTCATTCAACTCTTCACTTGATTGTTTACATTCGGTTCCCCACAGTGAATAAAATGTTCACCTGGTGGATTTTCAGGACTCCCACTTGAGGCTGCATCTCTTCCTTCCCACTAGCCAACGTGACCGTAAAATTTTTAGACGTGGTAGAACAGTAATCTGGTTTCATGCAAAACTGCCATCGGCACAGAGATAACCGGTTCTTAAGGCAATGGCATACTTAACTGAATCGTTGTAGACTACCCATATTTTACCAGGTTCATTGGGTTTTGTAACCCAATGTTGTGTTCACTAGTACTTAAGTCTAAACATGATACTCAGAGGTGGGTATTCTACAACACTCACAAACACGTTTGGAGGTCTGTTCTAAACATATCTTTGTATACTTTAACCAGGTACGAATAACTAACAGACCGCTACAGTAATTGGCGAACATCGCAGAATTTTGTTACCTAGCAGCCACAAGTTTTCTCGACGTCCTGGAAAAGCTATTTCTTCAAGAAGACTTACTTTATCGGTTAGTGTTTCATTGAATTTAAGTCATCTTAGAACAAATCCGGCCAAAATCCACTATTTCAACCTCTTCATAATAAAACACAATTAACATCTGCTTTACCTGACTGTACGGTGACCAACGCAACACTCAGATTTCGTGAAGATTGGACAAGTTCACGGAGTCAAGCAGTATCCATCCATATATCAATATCACATAGATAAATTGAATCCTGCCCGAAGTCTTTGCTTAGGATTCCGTTAACCTGGCAAAACTAAAACCATCGAGAAGTAACTATCTACCAAAAGATTCTTTGCGAAAATCTCACGGATTTGGGCCATACTATTTTGAGCACAGGTTTGCCCGTCTAATAGAAAGTTTATTCATGCTGTCCCTCTGCAATGAACGAAGTTCTCTTAGTCAACTGCGTTCACTTTAACTATAGTCACAGGTCCCCCAACCTATGTAACATTGACACTTTCTCATCATTAGGGAGGCAGTCATATTCTTCACTGTTAGGACCATAGAGCTCCTGATCATAGGATGGATGGACTACATTTCTGAAGTCACCTTCCGCTTATGCGGATGAACGCTTGCGGTATGAAGTGACGGCTTTAATTTGCAAAAACCGAAGTTTTTTAATCCTGTATAGTGGACAATAACATGTGCATCAAAGTGCATCACTGTGAGCTTTCCATAAGACGCTAACTAAAGGTCTGGTGTTAAAAAAATGTTCACTCTTATAACAAACACAGTAAAAGCACACATTCACATACACACTGCTATAATGCGCACATTATCATCACAAATTAGGTCGTGAAGTACTCCGAATAGAATATCAATTTATCTTGACGGTTGGCATCAACGAACGAACGAAGTTGGTACGTCCAAAGACTTCTAGTCAATTTGAATCACATTCAAAGGTTTTGAATATCAAAACAACTCGTCGAAGTCTGTTTTGCGGCCTTCAATCTTAATGATTACTACATCTCTGTGAACGAACAGATTCGTTCGCAATGCGTCAGATATATATCTGGTAAATGCATCTACACTAACGTTTTGGCCTATCGTGGCGACCATAAGGAATGATATTTTTGTTAGTCGCATTCACATGTACAATTTTGATGATCTTAGTTCTTTGCCTGCTCTTGTTTTAGTCCAGCTATTCCATTTGTAATACCCGTCCCTAGGCTACAATCACAACTCGCTCCGTGCCTCGCTAGCTTAATGTGCTTTCTATGTACACTCTATTTTCAAGGGCCGATACCAATACACGAGGGTTCACGCGCTGAGTCCTTCTTTTTCGTTGTCGATCAGTTTTCGATAGTGACTACAGATTGGGTATCAGTCGGTTGGACCAGTTCCAACACCTATACAAAAACCAGCTGAGTTTCGCGAATTTGCTAATGAGCAGAGATTCCATATTTTATATCGCAGAATCTTAGCTCATTAAATCATCACTCGACTTTAAAATGGACACTAAAGACGTGTTACTTTTCGCAAAGAGAGATAAATGTGATAGAGAAGCGGCTTTATGGGATGATGCTTCTCTGCATCTCATTCAGTATGGTAATAAGTATGTCTGAAATTAAAGCAGCAAATTTGATGAAAATAATGACCCATTTTTTGGACTGGATTTAACTGACTCACACATGGCATAATATGGCATAATGAACTGTTTGGATTTCTATTTTCCACATTTTACTCACTGCCTGCCCAAACCCTCGGGATACCGGCATATCACGGCGGGCAGTGTGCTACATGGGACATTACTCATTGGTATTTCTGATGCTTAATGCGTTTAACCAAGTTTGGATCCTTGTTTGCTCATTCTTATCTCACATGGGTTGGATTAATTCTATGCCCCTGCGATTCCTTAATGCAGCTGAACTACTGAGTGTTCAGGCTGTAGTGGAACAGATGTGTGGACTACAATAATTCACGATACAAATATAACGAGTGAAGTCAACGACTGGACTCACCAAAGATTGACAGTGTTCATGAAACGTCCAATGACGCTAGAAAGTATTCGGATTGTTCCAAACGTAGCTGAGGATGCGAAGTAACTGTAGTGAGATCACCTTCGACTTCTCTAAAATCCTAAACTCCCTGTGGCGTGAGAGTTGCCTTGCCAGTACCACCGCGTCACCTCACATAACCTCGCGAATGTAAATTTACTACAAACCACTAACATCAAGGTTAGTGTGTTGGCGTAAGTATCGCAGTTTCGCTCATAGCTGTATAAAGAATCTGCGCCATC
>LUCH01017601.1:0-30463 GCA_013368495.1 Paragonimus heterotremus
TATCAGTAGTATATTACGATCGCTGAACTCCACTGCACCAGTAAATCGAATTCATGAAGCAGCGTTCACACAAAATTGGGTCTATAAAAATGACTAGCATATTACGTATGTATGTCTATTATTCTTAAACATTTACCGTCTGACCTTTGTCTTCGGGGGGCTAGTTAATGAATTATGTGAGTTTCACAACTGTGCTGAGATTTGCACAATACTGTGAACGTCCGGCTGCTAGAAGTTACCTTGTATACTGTATTCTACAGTCATAAATTCAGTTAATCTAAACTCTTAAAACAACCTTTCTGGATAATTTCCTTTTAATACACACTCAGAAGACAAATCACTGAAGTCCCTCAACAGATTTTCACAGTGAAACTATTAGGCCAAACTTTGCCAACGTCGCAATATTGTACGGCAGGCGATTGATCATTCTGTACATTGTTGTAACATCACACCTGGACATGTGAGCTACACAGAAAAGTCGACACCTGGTCAACTGAACTCACAGTAGAATGAAGAAATAATACCATAATAGGTTGAACCTCCGCTTGGAATTAGCATCTGAGTAGTCTTTATCACAGACTGTCTTTACATATGTATCGTTTGACATATGTTCAGATGTCCGTTTGTCAACTTTTCAATGATGGAATACTCGAACACGAAAAAGTTCACAAACGGAGAACTAACATCTCCCCGACGGTGTGCTACTAAGTCTAATGAGCATACACACTATTGTTTTGCATGCAATTGAACTATACGCTACAATACCGTTACATCTGTGCAGGTGCTTACAGGAGTCAGTGGTGCGTGCGTTATACCTAGCAGCCGGTATGAAATACAATTGTCCAAAGCAGTGGCCGATCGATTTGGAATTGCCTAATTAGTAGTCCGGTGGTAGAACTTTATCGCCTAACTATCAGGCACCCAATGGTATCTTCTGCATTGTAATACAATCGCCGGCTCGACGATTTTGAAGATTCCTGAAGAGCTGTTAATAAGTTGCTTTTCTACTAAGACTAACCTCAGTGTACCTGAAAACAGATTGAAGTCTGTTTGCATAATAAGCTAATCTGGTTTCCGTACACCTTATCGAATTGGGTCAACTGCCTGAGGGTGGATGGTAGGTTCGAATATGATCGTTGTTAATATGGTTGGATGTGATGAATACGTCACGCATAAAGATGGGTTAACGGTAAATTGATCGGTCATGGTATTTTCATAAGCACGATGACCTGAGATCAGCTCCCGGTTTGGACAAAAATGTACTCCGGTGATAGTCTATGATAAAAGGAAAACTTGAATTTTGGGCATCTTTTCGAAACTGGCTAATCAAAACGTTTTCCTGAGCCGAGAAAGCAGTTGGTGGACGTGAGTTGCAGTCAGTTGTCCTGATGGCTTGTTCGACTAAGTGACTGTTTGATTATAATGTTTTGCTGATGTGAACATGTCAAGGCATACAATAATTCCACCAATCTCTCCTAAGTAGTCTGAAGTTGCTCCCTTGCTTAGATGAAACATCATCGGCACGTTGGCAACTAAGACGACAATAACTATCCAGTGCACATGCGAATACACAACTATGAGCATTGTGATTTAATATTGAACCGGATAATTGTGTAGTGAGTTCCATCCTTATTCAGCTTAGTGGGATTACCTTTTGCAATCTGTTTGTGGACAAGTCTACCTAGCTCCCAATAAAATTGCGACTAATCTAGGACAGATAGGAAAGACTGGTAGAGACGAGGCGTTTCCTAGTTTTGTTAGACAAAGTTACAGGTTTTTATACAGATACATGCCTTATTATACGGGTTGGTATTCGAGCCTCGAGTGTAAAGGTGTACATCAGTAGTAGTTAATGTCGACTGACCTATGTGAAACCGTTTTGACGTTGTTGCTCATATCTGTGGGAAAAATGGTTAATTTTGTTAACCTAGAATCACAGTAATACCCAAGTCATGTGTTCCTCTCGTAGGCGGTCAAGCAACCTAGTCTACACTGACAGGTTGTCACGTCAGTTTAGTATCCGCAAGTCTTTAACAGTGACATTCTAAAGGTCATACACTATAAGTAACGTAATGGGTTCAAACGAATATTGGCACTTTTGATAATGCGCAGTAAACCCGTTTAAATAATTATATTGCATTACATCAGGACCGTGAACCCAGTTTTCGTTACCAGTGGTGGCCGAGATGTAACAATATAGCCATCTTTTCTGAGAAAAGAAGTGAACCCGGCTACCTAGGCATTTCAACCGAGCACGCAGACAGTTGTTTGGGGGCAGAAGATGACAAAAAGAGAACAACTGGGCGCGTAGCAGCTAGACCCATATTTTCTTTTAGCAAACGAAGGCCACACCACGTATGTCTGTTGGCTGGATTTGGTTGAATGCGACGCAGCCGTTCAGACCCGTAGGCTGAACATGAGGGTTAAATTGGTTGGACCAAGAGCAAACACAATGCTCTGTTCATGCAGAAGGTCTGCCTGTCTAACCATAAGGTGGTGACATGCTGATCACAATGGTGGTGGTGGTGTTGATGGGGGTGAGGATCTGTTTGTTGTCCGGGTGTTCCTACGGTCGCAGGTGTTCAGGGCAGTCGGCACAATGACCATGTCCAAGTGCCGTTGATCCAGTCCAGATGGGATGGGTTTGAAAATGTGTTCACATAGGTACTGGGTGATTGTTTCCATAGTTGTTTGCAAGTCAGATGACTTGATGAGCCGTCCCTAAAAATCGTTGTCTTAAATTGGATTCACTTAACAGTACTCAAAGATTACAGCCGAATGCATTTTTAATAGCACAGTGTTACGGATAAAGCGGAATACTATTCGTTTCAGCTACCTGGGGTAGCTTTTGTAAGGGGGTATTGTATTCAAACGTTCGTCAGGGTGTATCAATGATCTATCGGACCTAATTGGCAGCTCGGTCGATTATCGTCCCTGCAGGATGTCAACTGTGTAGATTAAGTGTGCATGCACTGCCCATGATTTCTCAAATGGACTTCAATCAGTCAACGTTCTTGCTGCCTTAATGTTCACCTACACACATACAATCAACGGCCCCCATTTGTCCGCTCATACTGGGGTCAAGGTTTTTCACCAGGCTATCTTAATCGATAGTCCTACAAGTGACAGTTTAGAGCACACATACCCACACTTAGGTTCGTTCATGAAGATTGAACATCACCCACAATTGATCGCAGCTGTCGCATTCCCATAGACTTTCCAGTCGGCCCATTTCGAAAAGTTCGTTCATGAATCGCGACCCACACAAGATAGCACACTCTAACGAGTTTATGTTCCATTCAAACACGACGCCCAAAAAACTTCATTGTTGCACTGGAAAAAATGAACATGCTTCTTATATTGAATGTAAATTTAATTACTTTCACCATACGCATCTTACACATAAACCCGATTGGAATTGGAAAATCATTAGGTTTTTATGGCAATGGATGATTTTGTGACCGCTGACATAATAGATCCGTCTATGGTTTTTACTTCAGTGACCGTTACTATTAGTTGAGTTTCCACATCTGAACGGGGACGAGTTTGTTCTTTTAGCGTCGCTCGGTCGGATGTTGATGCAATTGCTAGTAAGACTTTAGAGGTTATTCAAACAAGTGTTTTGTATCCTAAGATATCAACCTGGGGATCTGAAATTTCTAATTTCGACTTCAATGTACCGACATTTGATATGAAGTGAAAATCACTCACTGTTGATCACAGCTGTCTCATATCCGTCAGCCTGTTGCAAAAAAGGAACACTATGCTCAAGTTATGAACCTGTCACAACCCGTCAGCAGTACGTATCTCTACTACCAGTTATCGTCTTTGAAAGTTGTTTTAACTAGGTGAACGCCAGGAAAATTCTCAAACTACTACTTACAAAGAGATTCCGTACCCAACTCGAATTGACCGTTAGGAGATTTGGAAATGATTCATCAAAATGGATATGGAAACTTACAAATGAGCTTCGATATAATCAGAGTTTCTGTTATTCATAACTGTGGATTCATCGAATCACTTTAGGCACTGAAACAAAAGTTGTCCGTCCTTCTAGTATGGCTTACTCCAAACTATGGCCTGTTCAGAAATATCAAAACCCTCCCACCCTTTGACAAAATTCCACTTTTCCTTTGTGTAGCAAACCAGTCGATTCATTTTTTTCTTATGTGTCATTAAAATAATGGAATCTAAGAAAATAATTTATATCGCACAGGTTGTTAACCGGCGAGTTAAAAAGCCATCCAAGAAAATGTGAAGCTCGTCGTTTAGTTCAAAAAATTGACAAATCGTTCGCCCTAGTGACAACAACCTCACTTCAGTGGACAACAAAGAACCGCCATATGCAATTCACGTTTCATTGTATGAAATTGGAAATAACCAAATCGATCGCTTAGCTAGTAGAGCACCTGTTGCGTTTGTACATACAGTTTCCGTCATTGGTTCGAGCGCAGTCGAAGCCCATTTTTTTCCAAACTACGTCTTTTCTAAATTATAAAATCTGCCAAACTGTTTACCAGTAATTAAATTTTGACTCCCAGCAGTGGTGTGGGTGTATTTCAGCGTGAACTGCTTGAGAAATCTCGCTCAAATAGTCAGTCTCTCAGATCATGTGATGGATTCCGTACGACACATCTCACGCCCTGATGTGAACGTGGGGATATCGAAATCACGTTTGATCAAAAAGAAATTTCAGCAATTTCAGTTTAATCGGTCGTCCTTACGTAATTGTCTATATGAACAGCACGATCAGGGCAAGTGACCGTGATAACTACCGGGGGCGACACAATAAAGTAAGCTGTCGAAGCCCCTGAACTCACTGTTAAAATAAAAACGGGCAAATTGTCGACACTGTTCCTGACATTTGACCCAACTGGCGAGGTCAGACCGTCATACAAGCATAACGTCTCACATAAGGTTAACCTACTGGATCGCGTACGCGTTCTGAGACGAGTAAATCTGATGAGTGTTTTGCACGTGCCTGACCGCTTGTCCTACACACACCGGGTTTGCTGACACGATGAAGCAAAATGGATCCCGATTAGTCGACCTGGATGATTCGACTCTAGGTAACACAATGTTATTCACAATTGCTCATCGCTCACTCCACTCTTGATTTCCTTTGTCCACCAGTTAGAAGGGCTACATGTTTTGGATACCTGAAAAGAATCCTCATATTACTTTATCCTAGGTTAGCTAAGAGACTTATCTCTTAGAGTGATCAAGCTGTCGGTTTCAGTACTTCCTCGACTCGCCGATGTTCACGGTAGGAATGTCTCAGACAGGTGTCGATCTGAGATTGCTGACAGGATAAACAAGTCCACAAGAAAAATCAGCAACGATAAAGTTGTTCCAAGAGGACGACGGGTTGTAGGGAAATAACATAACCAAAAATATGTGCAAAGTTCTTTTCCCCCTAGTGAGCTAAATGGTACAGCTGTGTATAGTGCTTTGAAGTATTAACGTATAGATGAAAATTGGTCAGCATATGGTTTCCATTCACAGCTACGCGCGCACACCTGTCACATCTGCTACAGAAGTATTTTTATGGTAGCCCCAACTGTGGAGGTTTTAAAAAAGACAGGGAGTTAAACAACCAGATATTTTGTAGCAGGTTAGAACATACCTGAAAAAAGTTTACAAGTGATGCAAACACAGCATACATCCTTGGCAGACCGAACTCTTTGCAATCTGGGCATATTTGTTATGTATCTAGGATATCGGGACGGCCAGGTGACATTTGCTGCTAGATGCAAGCATTTTATTTATTCTCAGAAGGTGGCTAAAATCATCTATAATCATATAGCTCCGGCTGATAGCGACTAAACAGTGGATGAGACGAGCCGCATAAGGGTACAAACACCATAGAACAAAGCAAATTCAATATCACTGCATATTTATTGATTACATCAGCGTCTTTTGTTAACTGAGAGCCGAATTGTGTAGCCTGATTATAACCGCTTCAGAAAACACCATTTTTATGCCTTAGAGGGTGACGAAGAGAACTGTCAACAGTGTCTATCCCATGTGGCCTTACCATAGACGGGCCGAATAATTATGCTATCTTGACGTTCGAAGGGTTGATAGTCACCTAGCCGTTCATTAGGGGCATCGGTGAGATTACGGTAGGTGAAACTGAAAACCCTGTAGAAGAGCGATATGAAGCGTGTAGCCAGGTAGCAACGAAATACCATCAACATAACGCTTAAAAAACCACGGATGGTTAATGCAAGTAGATAGTTGATCTTTGTTCATTCTAGTGAATGTCTGCTAGTGTGGGATCCAAAAGTGTGTCAATACTCGGAAAACTGTTGTGTGATGTCTGCCCCAAATTTCATTCAGTCGGGCCAGCCAAAGATAGGACTTGACAAGGAAGACTTTGTGACAAGCCGAAGCAGTACAAATGCGGTACGAAAGCGGTTATAGCCACTGATCGTATCGTGTCATTGAACACGAAATGCACGCAGACGTCCATTCAAACCGGTCTGAGTGAGCAGAACCAAACATTGGTCTCAGGTACTAGTGTTATGAACCAAAACCACGGATGACGTAAAAGGTTGTTTATTTAGGAAACTAACACGGGTTAGGTGTTCAAATAAGACAAGAAACGGAAAACACTCATCTGCATATGGCAATCGTCCCAAAAGATCCCGGCTGCCACAGACGCTAATACCCAACTCCTTTGCGTAGCCAGGACTAATCCATGGGATACTACACTGTCGTGTTGGTTTGATGTTTCTTCCCGTGTTTTTCCTGCGGCTACTTTGACGCCCCGCTACTGAATAGTGGTGGTGTGATTAGTATGGGGCGATCGCTCGTCCTTATCGCACTAGGCAGTAGACTAAACGACACAGAGACAACCACAATATGTGAGAACGAGACTATTCAAGCTAACTAACCTTGAAGAAGAGTTAAATATGCCCCATTGCAAAGTGAAGTATTATATGAGAACAAAACTGCACACCAAAAGGTTTTACCTATAACACCTTCAGTTTAAAACTACTAGTAGTAGCACGATTGCCATCGTAGTTTCACCTGTAGTGGTTTAACGGAAACCCTCTAACGATTGATCTATCTATACGGCGGCAGAGACCTCAGTGTGTCAGCTGGATTAACAAGTACATCTGGACGGTTGGGGACCTGCTTTACATCAAGTGTATCCGATACCATTTTCAAGTTTTCGGTTGTCGTTTGAACTGTAAGATCTCGGCCATCCGATCCTGAACGAGGTTGACTAGCCTAAAGTCTCTAGATCGATGGTCCACCTAATAAGACTTAGTGATCGATAACACTATACCGCAGCAGTAGACGAACAAGGTCTGTGGCTCGAGAGAACATGTGTTAATACACCACGTCTTATTGATCCAGTGTCATATACAGAGGACCAAAACGGCAGGCAGGTTGTCAAGACCAGTTATGGCCAGTCAGAGAGTGGTCAAATATAGCAAATGGTTCGGCAGTGTATATGTAGCACCACCTACGCGTCATGGACTTCTTGGTCACTGCTCCTCTAGTTAATTCTCAGAATTCAGGCTGTTTGATTCTGGTTGGGGCCGCGGACGTAAACCAGCGGCGTTTTGTCTGATTCTTTGGGTCACGCTCCATCTCACCGATTGCGTCGCCATTCCATTGTCAACTTTCCCAACGATAGTACGGCTTTCTTCAGCCGTATGACATTCAGGGGCGGCTCCAGCCTGTGGCCGAACATGTCCTCTGCTGGCATCTCTGAAGCGTTTGGGTTGGGTCTTGAATAGTATGCTACCAAGAAGACCTGGCTGATGCTTGTGTTTGCCCCTCAACTTGGATTTCAGAAAACAGTTTCGAAAGTTTCTATGGATTGTTCCGCTTGACCGTTTGATCAGGTGTGGTATGGCGGACGGCTGATGCGACGAATGTCATTTTACTCAAAAAAATGCGTGAAATGCAGTCGAGACAAATCAAGTCTCGTTACCTGTCACTAAATTCTCCGGCCTTCCGAAGCAGCTGAGCAACTTCTCTAGACAGACAACAACAGACTCCGTATTGGCGTGAACTATCAGAAAGACTTCTGGACAGTGGATGACTGCATCTACGAAAGCTATTTAAGTCTGTCTACCGATAGATTCTGCACCATTGATCAGTACTGTGTAGTGCGTGTGGCTTATGTTTTGGAACCTATCTGACATCTAGGGCAAGTTCGGCAGTGCTGCTGTCATTCGGCATCCATTTGGGGTTGGTATACTTGATCACGTTTCAGAATTTTTACCCAAGTATTCTTTGGATTTCTGGAACGGAACTGTCTGACTAAACACGTGCGAAATTCCAGAAGAAATGCTAACCACTGAGCAAGCGTGAGGCAAGATTTCACGATTAAGAACGATGCACGGTGGCATTGTCGAAATTTACCATACGGTCTATCCTCCGACCATTTCTGCTGTAAACCGTGATGCGCAAATGGCATCCGACAGCAAGCGACTGACTTCCGATTGGACAGTCACAATTAATGCCTTGTGACGCTAATGATTGAGAGCAGAGTAAATTGGTCTGAACGTCTACTTATCCGAAACCGTCAACTAACCGCTGTTTGGACTTGAAGTAGTGAGCAGTGTCGCCGTCTATATTCGGAAACGATTGACCACAATGACTGGAATGTGTTTCTCGTATCCGCAAACCGCGAGAAGTGGCTTGTGATCAACGAGGTATCACCCACACAACATCCAATGCAATTTCTTCACTGCAATGATGAATTGCAGAGTTTTCTTTTCCAGTTGAGTGTAATTCTTATCACCCAGAGTGAGTGATCTGACAGCGTGCATAGTGGCCTTCTCAGAGTCTACCGGGGGGAATAGATAGGAGAGTGCAGAGTCAATGTCGTAGTTGGAACCATCTGATGCGATCACAATTTCGCGCATTGAGTCACAGTGAGTCAACAATAGATCTGAAGTGAGCATCAGTTTAACCTGATTAACTGCTTGTCAGCATTCAGGTGACCATTCCTATTTGACACCTTTTGTGAGTAGGTCGTTGAGGGATATTCTGATCTTGTGAAACACAGGTAAACGTGCACTAAAACGGCTTGCCAAACTGAGAAATAAAGACAGAATAGAACCAGTTAAGAGAGGCGACTTCCATTAAATTCGATGTGAGTTCGCCGGATCAGGTTGTCGACGGTGGACCCATTTTCTTAGAAACAGCACCTATCTACAAAACCATTGTCTGATAGACTGCGTGAACATCATTCTGCGTGGTTGAACAGCAGTTTGATTAAAGCAGTTTCAAGCACCACTTTTGTTCGTTTGACCGACTCTAACTATTTTGTCGGTAAGACGGATGCCTCTTAGATTGTCTATCGAGCGCAAAGAAATCAATTAACAATGGTGAGATTCAGCATGTTTACGATTGCCGAGGCTATTAGTATCCGACTACGCAACCCTGACCTCTGCATTCAAAAGAAATTCGTGCGGACACGTAATCTCCTCTGGCCCACAGTCAATGAAGCCCACAATTTGGAACAGTGATTGCGTAACTGATAACAAACAAGCCGTCCATAACCTATGTTGACCATTTTTCCAACTCACCCTAGTTAGTGATTCTCATATTTATTGTGCTGTAACTAACCTGATGATCGAACACAGAAAACAAGTCTTGTTCGCTACTTTGTCTTTCTCAGCATCTGTCTATCCGCAAATACATGTTTTATTCATTAGTGCGAGAAAAATACTCAACAGTTATGCTAGACTGTCCCGACAGTTACTCTGAATGATGATATCTTCGAGGTAAGTTGGACCGGTTGTGTATCGCATATTCGTGTGCTTGCATGGTCTACAATGATATTCCCCTCTTTTCATCCTGCTCACAAAGACCCGTTTAATGTGTAGATACGTCAGACAGAAACCGACTCGCCAACTATCCAAAACTCGACGCAAAGCACGATCTAGTTGCGAATCAATTCGACGTTACTGTAAGATGCAACGTTACCACTGGATAAACAGTGGCACCACTACCTCTAACTCTGTTGGTTTCTTTATTCGGCGATGAACCAATCAGGATGCATATCATGGTTTGTACTGTTGCTGTCGATCAATGTGAGACTTATTTTTGGACTACTTCTGTAGCCCTATAGATGCATAGTAATGCACCTCAAATGTCAACTGCTTACAACTGTTAATCAGGGGTCTTTCTCCATTACATCAATGAGGGGTTCGAATTCACGTACGATTCCTACGGCTAGTCGAAGTCCTTAATCCGAACTGTTGCCTTACTTCCTCCTGAAGTTTAGGAACTGGCTCCACTTGACACAAATATCGATCTAGTCTTCAACGTGCTGCGTACTCTGTCTTCTCCCCTAGTGATTTTCAGCTTCAAATTCACACTCAGTTTGGGACCTGATGACCTTGTGTTTCAGCCTCCATGTAGTCGTTGGCTTGCATCCCCAAACCAAAGACGTACAGTGCCTATCACTCTTATCATAGCCGTACCAACCAGTTTTGGATTGGGTGATGCTCGATTGCTTAACACGCTCACCAGTTGGTTTATGTCCCTGGATGAACAGAATGCGGTGCACGTGCACATAAAGAGTTATACATTGTGATCAACTTCAGATTGCGTCAGCCCTCAGTAGTCAGTTACTGAAGCATATCACGTCGGGAAGAAGACCGATTTGGTGAGCTGTCACTGTGTTTCGAGCAAGAGGTGAACAACACTGGGTAAGTTATTTCTAGCACAGGTTTTACCACATGTGTATTTCGTTCAGGAGTTCTGTCAGTAGGTATAGTTACCAAACTAATATCTACTTCTCTCTAAGGAGATATACTCGTCAAACACCTCGCTCTCCAAGCGCTTTTAGTTCTTTTGGATGGACACTATCTGGCCGGTATTCCATGACATGTTTGTTCTCGTAGCTAACGGAAAACGCTTGACGGGATTCGGACACCAATTACCGGATGGCCACCATGTCAGAGCCCGACCAAACCAGATGGCAGTGTACTGCACATCTCTAGGACCACAAATATGGCATTACCCTTCAAGGTCACAGGGAAGGTGAAATAGACCTATAACCGGGGTTTATCCACATCGCTGCGGGGTTGTACTTTAACTTACCCTGAATCCGTAGCGGTAGGTAGAATGCATTGCTCCAGCTAACTGAATAAAATAACCGATGGGGTCGATATCGACATATTTTTTTCTACTGATTAATAGTAGGGAATATTGGTTTTTCATACAAATTGTACATCACCCATAATTGATCGCGGCTGTCGCATTCTCACAGACTTTTCAGTCGGCCTCTTTCGAAAACAAACATTAGGCTCGAGTTTCGTTCTCATTAAAGATCGGGCAACCTGACCATTATTCACAAGCGAAAGTGTTTGAGTGTTCACATGTGATTATTCGGTGGTGCCCAACGTGAGGTCAGTCGCGCAGTGAGCAACACGGTTGCCTCATGAAACCATGGCGGGAATTCTAGTCCCAGCTGTGGCAAGGATATGCACTACTAACAGTTTTTAAAAAATTCACCAATTCGAAACCGGAGGCCATAGATCGATTAAATCCACAAATAGGGGAGTGAATATTATGTTGAACAAATAAACTTGAAATGAAATAAATCTGAAGTGCTTATGGATTTTCACTGAAGGCATTAATCTAAAAAGTGGTTATCTTGCCTAATGGATCATTCTAACGGAACGATTTCGTATTTTGTGATGTTTTGTTTCTACATCTATGGGATGAACTGCCTGTTCATACTGCTCGACGTAGTACGTACCATTTCCACTCTACCTATGATCTGTTGACTGTACTGTCCGGTACAGTGCACATGGTAGACGACATCCTTGTCGGTACTATCATGATACGGTACCTAAAATCACAAGGGGTTTACATTGCACCATTCAGGATTCCGTTTGCACACTGCATTCGATGTAACCCAGAACGAAGAAAACCAAGGAGCGCGGGTACAAAGACATTTATGCCACAGCTAAACAAAGCTGGCTAGTTAAACGGTAGGGTAAATTGATACCTCTCCCTCTAGAAACAAAAGTGAAGGGATCCCAATGATAGAAAGTATGTCAACAGAAAGTAGAATTCAGATGCCAGCAACAGAGAATTTCAATGTATGAACAGATGCTAGTGTAGTTTGTTTGAAATAAGAAAAAGCAGACTAAACGTTGGCAAACAGGTCAAGTAGTCTTCAAAATGAATCAACGCAATGGACCGAGGAATAGAGAAGACAGTGAACCGCCTGAAACAATTCCTGAAAGGAGGGAGTATGCTCTAGGAAACGACCCGTTTATGTTGGCCAACCGTCCAGATCGCGAGTGTCAAAGTGAACTACTCGTTTTCTGGTATCCTTGCGAGAGCGTGCGTATTCGAAACAAAGTGTGGTTGTATTGGTAAAGGACTTCGGCCAGGTGTCTGTTGGTGCCCATGCCATCCGTTGCTGCTGGATGACTCAGTCAGTAGCTGCGCTGGAGCTGATAACCGCGTCCAAATCTAACTACAGAAATTAAGCCTAACAAGTCGGTCAGTGGACTCTTGTGGCATTATTCAACTACCAAAACTAGTCTAACGCCTATGAAGTGGACGGGCGGTACCATCCAAACGATAGCCGTGGTTCAAACGACAGTAGGAGAATTAAATGTAGTATAATTAATAGAACCGATTGCTGTTTGGTTTGAAGACTGTAGAAACGCAGGCGGCAATCCTCAGAAGTTCAAAACCGAACACTTGTGTGTGTGATCGGTTGCTGAGATGTCTGTGCGGAAATTGACTCAAAATCTATGCCCGCAGGCACTGCTTACCATGCATCGAAGAGTGCACTGCCAGTGACTGTCCCTGCCTATAATGTTTTTGCGAAAATAAGCAGTAGTCCGAATTAAATTTTTGGCGATTACCTAAATTAGTGTAACTTATCCAAGAATTGTGTCCATAGTCTCCCAAAAGGCCATAGTTTCCGGTTCCCTTACGAGGCCCGGTTGTGGGGGTCACGGTTGAACAATGTAGTTCAAAGGATAGTATTATTGTCGTTGGCATATGTCGAACGTTATCCACTGGATCAGAGTCTTCATGATGGCCGTGTGAATGACCTAGTTTTCTGACTGAAAATGGCATCACTATGACTTCAAACATACAACCTATTCCTTTTTATCCTAGTAAAACGATTATGTCCTCTATTCTTATCCGAAGCGAACACAATGATATCCATTTGTTCAGTCTTCCTCATCAACTCAACGATGACATCACAGAGTGTAATCACGTGGACTGCTCATCGAAACATACGCAGGTCTACTGAGTGAAAAAATTCCTTTGTTTTGCGTTCGTAGACTTTGACCAGAGTGTGACAGTGAATAGATGGTCATTCGTTGGAATGTGGATGTGCGAGTTGTTATCCATTTTCGAACTGAATATGACCCTTATTTCAACGAAATATTTCGTCATTATCGAAAATAATAAACTCCGACAAATTACTTCGTACTAGTCAGTTACTACACTAAAATTGCAATGCTTTAATACAAGTTCAGAACAAATTTTCTTAACATATAAGAGTCAGGGACAGTCACGCTATGAGACTGTCATGTTCATGTTGTAAAAATGATCTAAAATGCACTCCAACGTTTGAATCAGGCTTAATCTCCTATTTGTATGGTGCATCTTGGATAATCTTTGAATTGGGATATGATGTAATACAGCCTAACTTGTTTGAGTATGTTCGGCTACTGATCGCTTGTTCGGTACGCGTTGAGACACGAAATTAACAACAGCCAGTGAGGGAACGCTACCGTTTGAAACCAGTTAGCTGGTCATGGTAACCAGATAATTTGCTCTGTTTCAGCCTCATTCCTGATTTTTGCTTGTCCATGATTAAAAAGACATTCACTTAAAGAAGGCTTTTCAGGTGTGTTTCTTTTGGTCCTTACAAGTCGTTACTCGTTCCAATATAATTATTGCTACTATCATGACAATATTGTTGTTGCTGTAGCAGTGGTGGTGCGTGTTGCGTGAACAGCCAAGAGCCTGATCTCTTCGTTTCGCCCAGATGTACTCACTTATGTGAACTTTCTCACGCTGATGGTCCGTACCGATAAGCATGCTTTCACAAGTTGGCGTGTGTGTGCGTGTGTTTGTGCCCAGCGCACAAAACCGGACAGTTTTGTGCTGGGATCGCATGTGAATTTACACACGTGTTTCAATCCACAGGAAATACAGCAATGAAGACGCTACAAGAGCAGGATGTGGTTGAGACAGGTGTTGTGGTGGTGGTGATGCCAGCTCCATTTTAGTTCGCTCATGTCCTATGTTTATATCACAACCTCACGTTCACACACGCGTGCGTCTGTTGGTGCTTCGTGTTACCCTTTTTCCAGGCTACAGGTATGTGTGTTATGCCCGTACAGCTGTCGTGGGGATCTTGTGGATCTCATACGCCTCTGACCGACCACCTAACCACAGCTCTGGGCCACATGCTGACTTCCCGCCGGCAGTTTTCGCAAGACAGCTATGAGAAGAGCGACATTGTTAACGTGGCAGCAGCACAGAAACCAACCGATCTGTCTGAACATGTTTACGACCACAACCGCACCTACACGCACACACTGCTAAATTGTTACAGCTGTTACAGGTCTCTTTAGAGGCACGGTCCATGAACGGCAAGATTCGCTGGCTAAATACACACACTTTCTCACAAAGCGGTGCATATCGTTTGTATGTAGTCCCTCTTTTCTATCGGAATCAGGAGGCTCATTGTGTTGTGGAATCTCTTGTATAACATACACTTCATGCAGTTGATGAAATAGCGAATGAATTGCACTGTTCTCGAGGATTACTGACTTTGTTTCAACCTACTGTTTTACGTATCATTTGCGCTTTTATGCACGCGTTGGAACTAAGGGACACAGAACATGCGCTATGTGAACACTAAAATCATGATAGTCACAATTTAAAATACTACTTAAGCTAATTCAGTAAAAAGTTTAAAGGCCAGTGCAATAACACAGTGATGCCAGGTTCACACCAGGCTGAACGTCACTCAGCCACTAAGTGTACGGAACTTTGAGGTGCTCCATTATAGCCCCTTCTTCTGCTCAGGTTTTCATTATCGCTTCCTACCACTCTCATTCGTCACCCACTTTGGCCTCTTCCACTTCCAGTGAGTGGATCACTTCTCACACCTCACGTTTTCATGTTCCATAGCAAAGATAATTGAAGCCCCACGTAGAAATCATGTGAAACAATTTTGGTTTCAGCGGACAGAACTTTTTTCGATAAAGTCTCATTTTAGGCCGGTGCAATTATATATCAGACCAAGTAGTAGTAAGGGAAGTTATTGATCAAAAATTGTACGAGGGTGAAGCGATTGGGTAAAACACAAACACGACTTCGTTGTGGTTATAATCACAAGAGGGGAGGTTTTGGGAAGTCAATGTTAATTGGGGTGAGTTGGGGGGTGGGGGTCGGGATCAAATTGTCGCGTGGGTTGACTGCCGGTCTTTAGCCCAGGTAATCCCAGGGTGTGAACGAACTGTTTCTGACCCCACGAATCTGGCTGACGTAATCGGATTGCGATCGCCTCGGCTATAAACAGGAGTTGCCTTTATATGTTCAGACTATCGCTTAATTTAGACATCAGGTTCGAGAAGTTAATTATCCTGATAAACCTCAAATGCTTATGAGATAAGGTTGCTCTATATTTGAAACCAATATGCTTTATTTCTAAAGGTGTTTGTTCATACGGGCATGTTCTACCAAGATCCATAACATAATCATTCACGTTAACTTAGGGAAATATCCAGGAGATAAAGCACTATTGAACAGCATCATCTGGAAAAATGAATTCGGTTTTTTTAATAGTGCAGTACAACAGATTTTCAATCTGATTTTACGTTATGATTACAAACTCATTTTTTAACTTGCTTGTAGACAACAAAACTGTTTTCTGTTGCAAAGAGTGACGTTCGATTCATATAGAAAGAAGTTTGCATAAAATTTGCCAAGTTATCACATAACACTGACTATAACATTAGAGGTGTCGGAAATAAACAATTTCTTACGCTGTGTTATTGACAGTTTTATAGATTTGCCCATTTAACTCTTACTTACATACTTTATAGAAATAAATATTTTATACAACGGCAGGTCGGATAACATCGTAGGATGGGCTTATCGTTGAAGACGCTTCGCAGTTGTGGTTGACATTGGAGGCAAGTAGAACAATTAGACACACATGATGACAACTGTGTAGTCATGCTTTTTTTTAAACAACTAATGATGTATAGACCACAGTATACTGAAATAAGACATTTCTTTGAAAATGTTCATCGATTCTCAAATGTCAGTGGTATCAGGCTCATGAGAGGTGCCTATTGGCATTTATCATTCGCAGTTCCTGTCTGGATCTGAACATCCTCAGAATTTTGGTTTCAGAGACTTTGGGAATGACACAGTGTTGTGTCGAGTTTTTAAGATTTTACTTTTACCCTTCACAATCCATCGCACTCGATTGCATTATCCTTTAGGTCTCGGGTCTCCAGAGGGGGTTTTAATCACTAACAGTCCTAATGACGGTGACGATAACTATCGCACAGCGATCGAAATGTCTGAAACAAACGTCCCCGCAGATAACTGAAAATTCTAACTGGCGTACAGAACAATCTAACAGACGCAATATTAAAGTACTACGCCAAATATGAAGCCTGTCTTGCTTTGTTTTAGGCCAAGTGAACAATTGAATCAGTCTACTCGCATGCTGTCGCATTGCGGAATGCACGTTCGCCTCCGAGCATTACCTCATCCCATGAAACTACGCTGCATGACCGACATTATTCGTCAAATCGCTCCTGGCGATTTAGGGTAATTCACGCATTAACGCGTATTCGAAAAATCTAGTAACGCTTAACAGACGGTGGAGTTAACAGGACTATTTCCCAAGATCAAAAAATGTCCTGAAAGGCTATGGAAAAGATTGGAATTTATACGGTACTGTTTAATAAAATTACAACAAATGTACTGTCTCACGTTGAATGCGAATCAACCGGGTACACAAATTATCTAGCAAAGTTTGATACGTGTTCACAAACAGCCACTAGTAAACGGAAATGACCTCTTCAGAACAATCGGGTATAGATGAAGATGAACACGAAGAAGGAAGTTTTCAACAGATAGACAATTATAGTCGCAAAGAGAAAGAAAGTAAACAGTGTAGTTGGGGTACAACATTCATCACGATCGTTTACTGTACACATCAAAGACAAATAAAGGCAACTTAAAGATCGGCTTTCTATAAACAAATCAAACATAACTCAACGGATTCATCGTTCCGCATCATACCAGACAAAAGACGACAAACGTACCAGACGAACTTCAACAGATCCAATATTATTGTTCCTGTGATTGACGTACCATGCGTAGGCCAGCTCGTGTGTGCGCTAGAATAGAGCCGAGTAGTGCATGGAACGGTACGTGGACGATCGGTACATGGAAAACTATTAGGTACTTTTGACATCCTTCTACCTGGATAAATTAGAGGTTGGACAATGGATGAGCATAGGCCACCATACGGCTAAATTTTACCTGGTTTCGCAATTGGCATAAAAAAAACACTGCAAAACGACAAGTGATGTTAGAACTTACGAATATTCTGACTTTGGCCGGATCGGCGGTTCTCCGCGTCACGACTGGTCGGGCAAAACTAATCTTGCCAACTGAGAGTCGCAGGCGTGACACGTGACTTAGCAGGCAGATATTTCGTCGACAAATAATTATTATAGAAACACGCTTCTGTGTACAGACGGTAAAACGTGGCGCATCCTCCTCCCATAAACTGCCTTCCAACAGAGTAAAGACGATCTATATTAGGGCCTGCAATTACTGCGACACCGGATACTTCTCACTTTGTCTCAGTTAATGCAAGAAAAAAGTAAAAGGAATTGTATGCAATCGTAAAAATTGTTGATTACGGTTACACCCAACAGATTGAATGATAAATTTATCCTGCACGATTTATCAGTAGACGATTGGATGGTTGTTTAGGGGATCTCCAATGCTGTTGTTTTTCAAGTGTAACAATGCACCCTCCAGTTCTGCCCTCACTAGCGAACACAAATGTTCAACATAATCATTTAGGGAAATTTCGTTTTTGAGAATTAGTTTCGATGTTCCTAGCTACGGAGCAGTCCCAACCTGCAGCTGTTGTATACGTCAATTTGCTTATCCCAGAATGTTGGTCATTTGATTCGAGACCCCAAACTTATAAAGTTCATATCGCCTACTCGGTTTGGAAACAAAATTCTTGCGAGCCCCAGCAACATCCGCGTCAATTTGTGAACTGATTCGTTTCCCACGCCACTCTCACAAACAACCAAAACTTGATAGCATCGCTGCCGTCACGCTGGTTGGACACTGAGCTTGCTAAACATTCTCTACTTTAAACTGCATTGAGTTCAACTTCGCGTGTCTTGATAACACTTTTCCGGACTCGATGCCGGTTTAAGATGAGTCGAGGAGTTTCTCCTGTGTTCTGGGCACATAAAAGGGTTATCAGATCATCTAAACGTGAAGGATGTATGAGGTGTAATGTTGACGAGTTTGTTCAATGTTCGGTCCGGTCTCATTCTAACGCTAACACTACACTTGATTCGTTGTGCTCAGTTTTATTTTGGTAATTTTATCCTGCGTCAGTCATAATCACGTACTTTCCAGATGCCAAGCAGAGGTAGTTGACGTTTAAAGTGGGATACGCACGCATGACCTATGTGAGTTGGACGAGTGTGGTGATCGTCGATAACGATGATCAGTTTTGAATTTATATATTGTGATTGAACCAAATATCCAAAGACGAAAAGCGACAGAAACCCCCGAAATACTAACTAATACTCATGAATTTGGTAGCTTATTTTTATATCATGAGCGATCGCTTAAAGTTACTTCTCAACACAGTGAAACCAACCAAGCTTGATGGTATGTTATCACTTAATGCGGAACTTTCATTCCGAAAGTTGTAGTGAGTAAGTTGCTTAGTTGGTCCATAGCCACCCACACGTGGCCCTCCGATTTAGTTATTTATTTCGATCTATGACAAGTCGTCATTCGCCTGTAGTGGAACAGATGTGTGGACTACAATATATCTCGATACAAAAATAACGAGTGAAGTCAAGGACTGGACTCACCAAAGATTGACCATGTTCGTGAGGCATCCAACGACGCTGGAAAGTATTCGGATTGTTCCAATCGTAGCTGAGGATATGAAGTAACCGAGCTGAAAATTAATCCAACAAATAGGATGTTTTGAACTGGGTAGCAACCACCGGTGCCGTAGGAAGAACCACTTAGCGCGTGTAGCAGAGTATATTCGAAAACGTGTTGTGCTCTTGTTTTTACTCAAGTCAAACAAAAATATACAATGTGGTCTGATGCAGCAGTTACGCAGTGTTAGCAAAATGAAATAAAAAATAGTGAAAACTCTGAACGACCACCGATGACACCATGTCTGACGCATCTAGTGCCAGCGTTCTTGTATCCGGTATTTGACCTAATCGGTTTTAATAACTTGGTTCATCTGAGGATTGTTTCAGTCACTAATCATAGTTGACACCACCTCAGTTTTTCCCAGTACAGTTAGCAGTAGTAGTATGTGAACATCTAACAACCGAACTAGAACGAATAGACTGTATGTGGGATCATCCGTACGTGCCTGATCTAGTGGTTAGACGCCTCAGTTTCCGCCCTTATCCTCTAGTATGGTTTGCCTCATTGGTGTGGCACATTTTGCGAATTTGTATGCGACTTAATCTAAAAGTGGAGTGTTTATTGAGTAGTTGAACACCCTACTTTTGCTTCTTGCAGTCTTTCGTGTTTTCACATGAAAGTAAGTGGCTAACACAGTCCTTGCTGTGTATGAACAGAGATTTTTAAATTCATTAGCCTAGACCCGTGAAACAGTCGTTCCCCTCACTGTAGTAGTCAACCGACCACTTGGAAAGATTCAAGAACTATCCCCTGCCTTACAAGTCCTGTTGTTCATGCTTGTATAGTCTTCCTGCCCATTGCTAGCGCATTTGAAATTTATCGCCTCGAGCATCCCGATATCTTTCCAGAACGTGTTCAGCTTAATGCTGACCGCGTTGCCGTTTGCACAATTCAACTCTGGTAACGTGTGTTGTACAGTAAGAATATCCTATGCTAAACTGCGACTCGGTATTGATCCAGGAAATAATTTATTGCCCATTATTTGGTTATCTATTTTGAGGTTGAATCTGTATTCATACAGAACTTCGAAGATGAGGTGAAAGTCCCACTGAGCGACAGTGAGTTAAACAGTGATGTTAAGGCTAAGGTCCAGTGTGAGTGAACATGTTCAGTCGGATTGCTCAGAAGAGCTTTCGCATACACGGTGGTACTGCAAATTACGCTGACTGAAGCTCCCTGGGTTTACTGTTTTCCTTACGATTATGTTTTATTAATGTCGCTTCTGGAACTTTCCTTTTTTAGAGAGTGAAGGAGTTGGCTGAATGTGTTGTGAGAAGACAGACTCGTCCAACTGAAGAGTACTCGACTGGGGCAGCAGTAGACCTCACAGAAGCAATACAAGAATAGCTGTAGCGAGAGGATTAACATTTAGTCAGTCGATCTGTTCATGCAGAAGTGAGTAAGAAACCGCTGTGCCACCTACCAATTCAGACAACGAACATATAATTAACCGGACTGACAGTCTCTTAACCAAACTCGAGGTTTCGAAAATCACATGTAGAGCTAACCGAACACAATGGTTAAGGATATATTGAGTGGGGTTAACAGGACACTTACTGTGTCTCTTCTCGAGACGATCGGGCAACTTGATCATCACTCACAAGCGAATGTGGTCGAGCGTTCACATACGATAATTCGATTGTGCCTAATGTGAGGTCATTGGCACAGTGATCAACACGGTTGCCTCATGAAGGCGTGATCGGAGTTCTAGTCCCGGTCGTGGCAATGATGTGTACTACTGACGAGCTCTAATGAGAATGAAACTTGAGTTTAGTGCTTCTTTTCGAAAGGGGCTGTCTGGGAATTCTATGGGAATGTGACAGCTGCAATCAATTGTGGGTGATGTTCAATCTGCATAATATATTGATGGTCAAACTCACACTTCCCTCCCATGCTGGTCATCACCGGGATGCCAACAACGCTTTTCAAGTTTTCTAAAAGGCTGCCGCCACTTAGCCTTCCAGTGCATTTTAACGGCTGTTGAACTGATTTCGTTAGGACATGTAAAATTCACATTAGCTCCTACAGGAAGTTTGTGTGTAGTGCTTACAATTTCTGCAGCTACATATCCACCCCAACTTTGCTAGTCTCATGCATATATATGACGTAATCTCTTCAATCATTTCCAGTACATTTTTCAGATATGCGATAGATGATAATACTCATTCATACCGTCTCAAATGAGCACTCAATTTGTAGGTTTCGCGACTACTTTGTAACATGGTTTGATGAAGTCTCTGTAAACGTGATACGTTGAGGCAAATGTGTCTAAACGAATTGTCCCACACATCACAACCGTTTTCGCGCAAGTATCCTGGTGTTAGAGGTTTACTCGGGCAGTTGAAACACTTGATGTCCGGCCTGTCCTGTGCTAACAGTAGATGTGCGATCAGTCTTCGCGTTGAATCTTTGCGACAGATCCTGGGACGGAGGTGAATTAGGATAGGTGTCGAGCCCCGGAGAAACGGTTGACAAGGCTGTTTAGGGAGCGTGTGAATCCGACAGTTTAGGTCACCGAGTGGGCCAACATATGGACATGCGGAATATGAGTCATTCGCTCTGACAGTCATTTGAAATCCTGGCGCACAGCCCCATCGATGCCACATGCATGCGGACTGGGGGTGTGTGGGATTTTGGTCACACATGCAGACGGCCGGAAGTGTTTGAAACAAGGCACCGACGTTGTTGTGGTCCTGTTCAACCAGACAAGCAGCACGTGGATGGTAGGGTGTGGCCATGTTACACAGGAACGCCAAGCATTGTATGGAGGAGCTCGAAATTAGTGAATTGTTCTAGGAATAAGTATTGAGCTATGCGCTAAGGGTTGGTAGACATGGTAGACCACTCCTTTTCCACAACACATTTCTCGAGCGGATATCGCTGTGCTTCAAATGACCTGAACCGCAGACCGTGGATCTACCATACATGGTAATGTTCAAGTTATTTTGAAGCAAAATGACAGTTAACGTAAACTCACATTCATCTACTGCAAAAGGGATCTCATACTGCTGAACAAGGCTTTCTGTGAACAAAGAGTAGGTTTCTAATTGAGTTAACACTGTTTCTGCAAGCTGGAGAGACCATCGAACTTTGGTTACACAGCCTAGTTGGTACAGGTTTAGTCGCGGCATGTAGGTCAACATGTGTGTTGGCTTCAACCTCAGTATTAGACACCGAAAGCGCGTTTGGTTGCTGCCACACCTAACAACTCAGTCGTGTGTTTTCACACAGAGGATCATCATGTGTCGAACTACTAGCAGCTCTGACTCTGTGATGTACAAAATCAAGCAGTCATTCTCATGCGCGTTTTGCACTGTTTTGTCTTATCAGTCGATCTGCTTGAGCACTTACCTCTCTATCTTAAGTGTGGCTCGGTACTCAGAAAATCGTGGATGAGGTGAGATTTGACACAAAACAGAAATGAGTTCACTAATGACGTCAGAACTAAGGTGTTGTGTGAGCGAAGGGTATGTCCTGTTTGACTGCCCAGAAAGTGCTTCGTTACGTCAAACAAACGGAGTAAGAATACTGGTGTATGAATTATAGATGTCATCCCGGCAAACGGCTTCTGGTTCCGAATATGTCAACAACCACCCATAGGTAGGCATTCTGTCCTAGTGATGTTCTCAGCATTACACCTCATAAGTCGGTGCTTTTTAGCAGCGCCTCTGTCCAGCACTATAGGACCGGAATCTTATCAAACATCGCTTGTCCAGTAAAATTAATGACAGTTCAAGTGCTGTACATGTCGGCAAACAGGTCGTAACATAGCTGTCACTGGCACACAAAATGTTTGAAATAGAGAACTATATTCCTATCCAGTCCTCTTACACTCAACACACATATACCTTCCACGAGAACACCGTCGGAATTGGCAGTCCGAACTGGAGCACATTCTTAGGAGACCACGATCAGCGCGGGGTACTAACCCGACTATCCAGAAGTGACTGGCCAACCGTCGGTGGGAAAACAAAGAGGGAAGTTCGGAAATGAAAGCATTCGAAGTGCGTTGGTCAGATTAGAGTTTGGACGGTTCTGGAATTCTAACGCTCCAGTTGCTGGGAGGAATGTTCCTCTAATGGCAGCAGATCTGTGAGGGACTAATACGAGGAAATTTCATCAGGTGGCCCAGTCGGATAGTCACAGAGCTCACAAGTAACTGTGACTGAAGTGATGATACCGATTGCGCACAACCGTACCGAAAATGTCATCAAATGAAGGAGAAAAAACACAACAACCAATAGCCTACACAGCCAGTCCTAGTCACTGAAGTTGGGGTACTGCTATCAATGGACGCCACTGACCTTTTCCATTGTAATGGACATTTCGTAAGATGGATCGACATGGTCGTTATACCCGGGCGGCGGGCAAACATTATACCCAGAGTCATGAAGAAACACCTCGTAGCAGACCGTGGTATCCGAGGAAGCACGCTGACAAAAGTAGGCACCTGCACTGATGGCAAAATGTTAGAGACTGTTCGGAACTTTTATGGACCAACAAAGTTCTGATAACATCATACCGCCCCCAACCAAGCGAAATGTCCCAAAGAAACAACAGCAAGTGCAAAGAGCTGTTGGCGGTGAACGTAAAGGGTTAGGAGAAGGTCGTGCAACGGATTCTGCTAGCCAACCGCTATTTACTACAGAGTATAACTGAAAATTTGATACTAGATCTAGTGCATTGGCGAATACCAAGCCTGGCAGCTGGTCAAAAGATTGGTTCATTCGGAGACCAACGGCCGAATGCGCGTAAGTTATCAGAAGCGCTGAGGTTGGCTAGTCAAGGCCGGAAAATCGCACCATTTTGCGCATTTCATAACAATCTTAATCAGTTTAATTCCACTCATCGAAATTTCCATGTCACTCATGAACAAGAGTTAGATAACTCATCGCCATCTTTAGATGTCCTTATTTCTAGATGCATAGATGGCACACCTAACCTCTCTGTTTATCGAAAAGCCACATGGAGTGGGCATTACCTGCAATTCTCTTCATTTGCACCCTAGGCTTACGAACGTATTTTGGTGGAGACTACTTTTCACCGAGCAAGGAAACGTTGTACAGCCGACCGCCTAAAGTCTGAAGAGGAGCTCTTGAAGAGTGTTCTGCTTGTGACGAGATATCCTATCAACTTTATTGAAATTCATCGCAAGCAACGAATGGCTATCTCCCAACCACAGTCAGCACTGACGACGAAGGTTTGTCCCACAGAATTACCGATCTAAATCGAACGTATTCCACAGCGGAATTACGTTTATTGCTTTCCACCCACAGAATGAGTCTCCACTGCCTCGATCGTTCCTTCTCGGTAAACTCTGCCTCTCATGTCATCGATCAGTTCACTAGCAGTTGTGGTCAATCATACATTGACAGAACGGACCGAAACTTATGACAGAGTAAGGCGGAGCACATCCCCAAGTGGCCATTGCAAACAGTGGCTCAACATGGGTCGGCATACCAACATCCGAACGGAAGTCCGGCGTCTTCGATCGCGATACACCTAATCGCAACAGGTCATGTAGTTGACCCCGTCACTTCGTTCATGATCTTATTGCGCAATCGCAACCTTAGATTGTTGGTGTTCTCGGAGGCATTGTTAATCAAGCATCACACACCGGCACTTTATTAGCAAAGGGTATTGACGCAATCGATTTCGTTACCGTTGCAGTGAACTCTGATTGTACCGATGTGATGTTCGTTCATTTCACTGTTTTGTTGTCATGCGCCTTATCCATATAACCGATTGACGAGAATAGACAAAAATGTCCTGTATGTCACAATGTATGTCTTCTTGCCGTCTCGATGAATTGGATAAAGGGAACTAAATGTTTCAGATCGCACCGGAGGACGACAAGGAACAATAAATCGCAAAGTTCAAGTTGAAAACCACTCATATTTTGAGTACAGCTGTCGCATTCCCATAGACTTTCCAGTCAGCCCCTTTCGGAAAGAAGCACTAGACCGGCTAAGCAATATTTCAAGTTACTGATGAGTAGTCAGATATTTGGTCAATTTCGAGTTGAACATCACACATAGCTGATCACTACTCACAAGCGAAAGTGGTTGCTCGTTCACATACGATAATTCGTTCGTGCCTAATGTGAGGTCATTGGCACAGTGATCAAGACAGTTGCCTCATGAAAGCGTGATTGGAGTTCTAGTCCCGGTTGTGGCAAGGATGGGTACTACCGATGAGCCCTAATGAAGGCGAAACTTGAGTTTAGTGCTTTTTTCGAAAGGGGCTGTCTGGGAATTCTATGGGAATGTGACAGCTGCGACCAAATTTTAGTGATTTCCGATTTGAAATTGACCAATTCCTCTATTACTCATGAGTAGCTGCAAAGTTGTCAGTGCACTATGTTTGAACCTGTTTTGAAGAAGAGGTATAGTGATCGGCAGGGTCTGGATACAATGGGATCCGGATCTACGAAATTCTTTAGAAAGTGGTGGGGACAGTATATAGTAGCGTAGCGTTCCGGACCAATATGTTTGATCGGGAATGAGGAGCATAGGCACCGGTTTCTCAGAAGTCAGCCAAACAAATTACATGTTCCCTCGATTAAGAAGAGAGTGCATTCTAGATGTGTCAGCACCATCACTGCTAGTACGGGAATCATTGAGAGAACGAATACAGCCCTAGTGATTTCTGTTGCAGTTGAGACGCCTTTTATGGAGGATAAACAGTTAAATAATACTGGTTGTGTGTAGTCATCCTGCGGCATTTACTCGGGTATACGAATAATAGGAATGAAACACGAGAAGACACATTTAAGGGCAGCTTGGCGAAAAATGGTCCTGTTGCAGACGAACTTGCCATTGATAACTCTCTATCCTGGATAGTTCTTGCTTTCAAATGAGTGGTTGATTTTCCTTGTCCCGTTGAAGCATACACCGTCTGTGTTGATCTCCTGAATAAATCATCTTAGTACTAATTTCTGTCAACAATTTATCCTTGTCCATACACTTGTTCATCACTGTTTATGTCATTTCTTTTGGTATTTACCGCTTCTTGTGGTTTCGTGGAACAACCTACGTAGGGTGCACAACAGGACGATTATCTGAACATATTCTGATGCGCCAACCTTCGTGGCTAATGCATGAATTGATAAGGCTAAGTTCATCTGCGGTTGCTGCGCCTATGATCTAGTCAAACAACGTGATCAATCCAACTGATTCGTCAAAGCCGATCTACCGAATCTGCGGCGTACAATCGAAGTAGGTCAAAGGTCGTATACTGGCAATCACAGCGGCAATTGCAATTCGCCTAAACTCATCATTACCATGCACTCTAAAACGGTTACTGAAAACACTGAACCTTGCATGACCGCGCATTCAGACCCGGGACAGAATGATTGCACTGATGTGATGCTTCTTTCGCAACCATTGGACAGCTCACGTGATCAGTGTTATGTTACTGGGTCCAACTATTGGACACATTCAGGGCACTGAAACTTCTCAATGTCCGTCTCTAAGTTTTGTTCACGTCTTTGAATGAGCGCTGCTTCCCACACTTACTAAACTCGATTGGCTTATTTTGTAATTTGAAATATTATTCTATAAAATATCCATTCTGCCCACAGAGTTTTCACGTCATTAGAAATAGCTTTGTAATCTGTGAAATTATTGTCCCTTATTGTGCTAGTGCACTTTTTCAATGCAATTTGTGAAATATTGATGGGGTTAAGTGTTCATTTTAATTACCGGAAGCTACTTACTCCTAGTTCAATCACCGGCATCGACGCGTTTTTATGCACATTAATCCCATGTATGTGAGAGTAGACAAAATGGCTACTTTTGGTCAATATGAATGCTGACTAAGGGTGACCGTTCTATAGTGTTCTGTAGTTTCACGTTTTCATTGTTCTGAGGTTAATGTTTCGCTTAATGCATGCAGAGTGAACAGAGTTATGACGTCTCGTTTAGGAGGCTAAGTGGATATTGAGCAGAAAATTGTTTGAGCGATTAATCTATGATTATTAGTTTTAGCAACGTTGGCGAAATCAATCTGACTGAAGTCCATGGGACAGCCGGTGCTCTATCGATCGAGCAACTTTACCATTACTGTCAGCTGATTGAGGTAAAAAAGTTTGGATGTAATGATTCTGATGTGCCATCTGTAGAATAGTTATTGGCACTGCTAACCCAAATGCTAGGGACTCAGCGTTAAAGTCCTCGACAGTGAAACGCATAATATACGAGCTCCAGTTAGAGCAACCAACTAGTCGGGTTCCCTCATTAGAAGCGAATCGTGGAAGAAGTTGACTTGACCGTCGAAACCTTATTAAAATGTCCCTGCCGTTTTGTTCATCACTTGTATTGATGACCAATCAGGGCTGTGGTAGCTAACCCAAATAGAATCAGTCGTATCCCGCAGACTTTTAATCAGTCGGTTTCCCCAACCATTAATCAGTTTACTCCCGTTAATGTGTTAAGAAATGCACGTAATTAAGCAGGTGGTTATTCATCCATTTTTCGTTCCTAAATTTGCCAATAGATTTTTTGACCGAACGATAACTAGTGGTTTGGACTTCGATTTCTAGGGTCTGCTGAGCATCACACAACAGTAACGTAGATAGCTTCACTGACATCTTTCTTACAAATAATATGGACTTCGGTAAACAGTAATAGCTAATATTTTTGAGTCTGAGCAAGTTTATTCATGTCGGCGTTATTGATAGCCACACACTTAATGACTTGCTGAGTAAATGATCACAGCTTGTGACCTACTGATGTCGTCTCCATCCAATGCTTGTAACAGACCGGTTTAGAGCAGTCATCAGTCTATTTGACTGGGATGAAGTTATTGCTCAGCGTATCACACAGTGGAAAACTTTAAGCAGAACGTGAGCTGAGAACTGAGTAACATGATGGTAAGAACTTAATTAACAAAAACAGTGTGAGGTCCAAAATTCAGTGACTTATAACAAGCCTAATACTTATCGTTTGGGATTCAGAGCCTACTAAGACCTGGTGGTCATTTTCGAGTTGACACAGCTGTGAGCCATATGTAGTCTGCTCATCCAAATGCCCGTCTGTCGGGGTTGCACTGATTAGGCCCACTGAACACAGTCTGCTCGACAAATTCAGCCGCCCCACCTGACAACAAGATTAGTAACATCTGCGATCGACAGTTGCCCGTATGGACATTGTGAACAGGTGTAACTGTCCGCCTACTTCGACAATCCAGCCTGGGGACAGGGTGAGCGAACTATTGTTAAACCGGAATAAAAGGCCATGTGGTGGGCGCGCATTCTCGCATGTATGTCTGATCTCTCTCTCTGTTCCTCTTGTTCCGACGGCAGCTTGCGCCAAAGGCTGAGAGAATCGGAGCATCTGTGGCATTTATTTATCTGGGCAGATGTGTATGCACGCAAGCACTCAGTCACACATCTACATACACGTGCACATATCCCACCTGTCTGCGGGTTCCACAACAGACCGAAATGATGGACTCTTCTACCTGTAGTTCTGTTTACATTGTCTGCACCGTCCAATCGCGTCCCATCATTTCCTGTACTCTACTATCCTTGTAACTGTCGCCAGGTCCCATAGCAGCTGGATGTTCTAATCACAGGGGCAATTGGGTATGTACGTCTATGGCTTGCAAGTAATCATGTTAGCCGATCACTGGTATGGTCAGATGGCTTACCACTACAGATGACCGTGCTCATTTGTACCTAATCTCTATTAACCATATGTGATAAGATGGCCAGACGCAACCACATGAGGCCGTGTCGACATGCATACTTGCATGAGCTCAACTGAGAAGAGCACATTCTTTCGAAGTAATCGGTTGTATGTGCGTGCGTAGACTTGATCGGGCCGCATGTTCTCTCATTTCCTCCTTGTAGAAGATACCGCCTTTATGACGAAGATCATTACGCCGCACATTTCTACCAGAAAAATTATCACCAAGTTGATACATTTCATCCAATGGTTTCCATATTCTGACCACAGAGGTCAAACAATTTAGGTACCATAGTGTCCTTTTCCAGATGTGAATCGGACACCTTCATGTTAGAAGTTGAGCCTTTTGTCTACGCATTCATTAGTCCTAAAGGTAGAGCTGAAGCCACCTTTGACAGCTATACCCTGGGCCCAAGATAAAAGCGATACTACAAGCTCATGATAGACACCATCAGACCTAGGTGTCACGGCCAATGTTGTATTTGTTTGGAATCGCCAGTTAAAGACAACCGCCCAGACATGTTTGAACCCAATATGCTGTTGCTGGAGAAAAGTTTCACGCTGACTAACTAGGGTTTGATGATGCCGCAACGATCCATGTCTGATCGTTGATTTACGAGTAGCCCGAAATGGGATCCCCAAATTGGAAACAAGATTGGAACCAACTATTAGCGAAATGCATCTATAATTACAAAAGCACACCTCAAGCGGTCACGACGATAGTCTCGTCCAGCAAAATCAATCTTTTCTCAATTGGACCAGAAAGGTCAAAGGTGAGGCGTCACGCCAGTAGGCCAGGCCAAGAATGGCTACTCGTGCCGCGGACGTTTAAGGACACATTAATTGAACAGAACAAAACAGGGTGGGTGAGGTAGTGAGAACAAGTTTTACGTTAGTGGGGAAGAAAAGGAATGCAAACGATGGGACGAATTTTCTCAGTACAGGGACCAACAAATTTACAGATGCGATTTCACGATATGCAGTTCAAAGTTCAGACAACAGGACTATTCGGTGCGTATGCCGATTAAGAGACAAAATGACTAAGGAATTACTGGTAGCGCCATCACCTTGACAACTATATCACATGAACTGCGATTTCAACCTGAAAAGAAATCTTAGCCATCGGGTAATTGATTGGAGTTAACAGGACAATAAGTGTGTCTCCTCTCGATGCAAGCGGGCAATCTGAGTTGTACTCGAAAGCGAATATGGCTGAGCGTTTGCGTATGATAATTCAGTCTTGCTTAATATGAGGTCACTGTTGCAGTGGTGATCCTGGCTGTCTCACAAAGAGCGTGGTCGGAGTTCTATATCATTATACATATCTGTTTCCATTTTAGGCACAAGATTTTCCATTTCATGCAAAAGCAAATCACTTTGGTACATTAGGATTTCCACGTTAGAATCTTGGACGTGACGGCAATAGCGCGATTGATCAAACTAGCCGGAAGGAACAACCAATCTTAATTAGTGCACTTCGGATTGGCTACTTTGATAGAAGAAGTGGTACAGGTTATTCAAGGGGCGTCAGCGGCTTTGCTTAATGAGAACAGGGTTAGCGA
>LUCH01017602.1:0-30573 GCA_013368495.1 Paragonimus heterotremus
ACAATGTTAGCAAAATGAAGTAAATAATAATAAAACTCTCATCTGCAACAAATTAATTGACATATTGAAATCAGCCAATGAGATGTGAGGGAAATGCACAATCTACCTGTCTTGAACGGTCCTGCGAGGTGTTATAGGATTCCCGAAAGTAGATTCCGGGACATGAGTACACGGGAGGTTCTGTACAGCAGGTTTATTTGAGGCAAGTTCTGTGTTGTTCATGCAGGTCATCTTATTCCTTCCGCGTAACATTTTCTAAGTTTCCGATAGCATGCTTTTACTCGACGTTGTTTATAGTCGGCGTAACTATAGTTACACTGGCTATAAACAACGTCGAGTAAGGGCATGCTATCAACAACTTAGAACATGTATACGTGATCGCAGTCTGTAAACATGTATGCCCACAGACCTCATGCAATTTGAGCGGTTTACTATAGTAAACTGCTGAAAGCTCATGAGGCCATTTGCATTTTAGTGCGTACATGCACTATAACGTTTCCTCAGGTATACACAGAAATACCAGACTTGGAATAAAAATACAGATAATTGCGGAGACCGAAACTATATTGTGCGATAATTACAAATGGTCTCGATCAGCGCTAGACGACACCGATACGCGAAATAGCTAAAGAGGCTGATGATCAGACCGCCGACCGCGCGAGCAAGCCGGAAAATATATGGCGCGCATAGGCCGACAAGCATGCAAACAAACAAACGCGATCGCATGCATCAGGTAGAGGGCAGGCAAAGATCTTCAAGGTCCTATGTACAGTGTGAGCTAAGATTATATAATCTTAGCTCATAGGACCCTATGAGCGACCGAAAAATGTTCGGTTAAGACGCTGATAAGACACTCGCGGGACGCTCATGGGACGGTCGTGCTGGTTGGGTGGTTTTACCTTGACGTAGTTCGGTCTTGCGATGTATTTTTTGAAAAGCGCGAGGTGCTTCTCCAGTTATCTTGCGTACAGTTCGCGTTATTAACGGGTCTTCTAGAGCTTGTTTTAAAAACTATTGATTCATTTTCAATCGTCCTTAGTAATGCGCACGATTCTAAGGTAAGTTTATTTAACTCGCAGTGAACTCTACAATGGACCATATGATTTAAGCCTACTCCCTTTTACTCCATCGATTTGCATGCAGTGTATTTTCCGTGTGATGTGGAATAGTTTGAAGGCTAATTATTTTTTTGTGAGCCTTAAGAAAATGGATATTATGAGACGAAGGATACGGTTTAAAGTTCATCGAGATCCAGACTCACGGACCTTCTTTCCAAAGAGGGTAGCAGATTGCTTACAAAGGCTGTAGTTATTGGAACTATGGTACAATTCATTCGGAAACTTGATCATTGCTGGGAGCAACAGTTTCTAGGTTCAGTATAGTGAACCTAAACTTTCGGAGCTTTCAGATCTTACCCATGATCACAGCCTTATGTACAGCTCTGATGGTCTTCCGATGTGTCGCCCTACACTGCTGTGTTATTGTGAGGATTGCAATCGTTTGCATTTAAACATTAATATGTTCAAAGTTTATGGCTTCCTAGTGCCCCTGTTTACGTACGAGCCTCATTTGTACCAGCTCCCAGCAGTTGTCTACACTTGACAATTGAATGGTAGCTTAAGCTACCATTTCTAGTAGTTAGGTCCATTCCCGTTTCCCTCTTTTTTTACGCTCCTCTCATATATACTTTTTCCTTTCCTTTTTCCTTCGTGGTAGTGTGGCAGTTAAGCATCAGTGTGATTTACTGATGTATTATTGTCTATGACGGTGATGATAATTGGAATTCCAATAAACATCATCATTACGCCCGTCAACCTCGACGCACTTTATGCTTTGCTTAATGTCTAATTAGATATTTTTCACCGAATGAAGCGATGATGTTGCTTTCCATCCTTAAAGGGAATACAGCTATGGCGTGTGCATGTCCTCTTTCAGTTGATACGAAAAGAAAGTTTCCAGCGGGCTTAATTCAGGAAACTTCGAGGGTCGTGAAACGGGTCTCTTCGTTTCACTGCATCTGCTCGGATATACGGTGTCAAACTGGGAACACACTCCACAAAGTGTACAGGTGTTTCAACTTTTTGAAAGTATTTGTGACTCAAATGCAAGGAAACCAGGTTTTCAAAATATCGCGCTGGGATTCCGGACAAGGTTTCAAGGTGTAGAAAACCATTAATTATAGACCCTCGGGATTCGATCGCCGTCATCTCCGCCAGTTAGCAAGTGTCAAATGGGCTGACTTTGCGAGAAACGCGACAGTCGTGTCGCGACAGGCGTGTTTATGAAGTATAACAGTTCGCGACCAATAACTTGGGTAGTAAAAATGCACAGTCTTCATCGGTCGGGCCACCTATGCTGTGTGCCAACGGGGCGTCATCCACACCACGCACTGTTCACTGTGGCTGCTGATAGTTGGAAGAACCTACAAGGCGTTCATGTGATGACATGTTCTCTAGCTATGAAAGCCCTGACTATTCCGCCTAGCAATGTTTGTGGATGCTGTCTACCTGATTGGAGAGTTCGTCACCATTAAATCACTTCATCGACTCACTGCGGTTCGGGAGTTAAACATTAGAAAAGAACAGGCAGGGTTTCGTCCTGGGCGGGGATGTATAGATCATATTTTTACTCTTCGTCAAATTGTGGACCAGCGTCATGTATACCGCCGACCAACAATTACCATATTTCTCGACTGTAAAGGTGCGTTCGATTCGGTGGATCAATCTACACTTTTCGAGTCTCTTAAACGCAGGGGTGTACCGACCAAGTATGTGAACATATTGTCGGCGCTTTACTCTCATACTTCGGCTCAGGTTAGGGTTTACGGTGAATTATCTGACAGTTTCAGCACCATGAGCGGCGTACGTCAAGGCTGGCCCCTTTCACCAAATTTGTTCAATTTCGTCATGGATGAAATAATGGAGGAATGTCTGCGGCACTCAAATGATGCTGGTGTGGACTTCCTACCTGGTGAATGACTGACTGATCTTGATTATGCTGACGATAAGGTGTTGCTGTTTAACAGTTTTCAAGCGGCACAAGCATCGCTGAGTGCAATCTGGCGTTCTGCTAATTACTTCGGAATGCGTTTTACAGCCTCGAAATGCAAAGTACTTCTGCAGAATTGCTATGATTACGTAGGTTTAATGTTAGATAATAAAGTCCTGGAGGTTGCTGACCGGTTTGTATACCTGGGAAGCTGCATCAGTGGCGGCGGCGGACGTGTAGGGAATGAAATAGAGGCGCGTATTTCCTAGGCTAGGGCGGTGTTCGCTAATAGGAAACACCTATGGCGACAGAAAGATATCTCTCTGGAGCTAAAGGGTCGTGTATATCCGACAACAGTGAGGGTTGTATTACTTTACGGCAGCGAAACCTGGCCGCTCAGGGTACAGGACGTGAACCGTCTTCAGGTGTTTCACTACCGATGTCTGCGTTCAATCGCTCATATCGAGTGGCACCAACGAGTAAGCAACGAGGAGGTTAGGAAGCGGGTGCTTGGCACTGATTGCCAAACGAGTTCTTCTGTTCAATCTTTACGCTTGCACAGACTCAGGTGGTTATATCATGTACTAAGGATGCCAGCTAGTCGTTTGTCACACCGAGCACTGTTTGCCGACGCTGTGGTCGATTGGCTCAAAGTGCGAGGTGAACAAATGATGACCTGGCGTAGACAAATGAAATCGTTCACGAAGGGGTTGGCCACTGTAGATCGAGTTCGTCTCCCAGACTGGAGCCCTCGCAACTCGCAGTCGATGGCTTGAGACATTAGGTGATATAGTGGCCAACCAAGCTCAGTGGCGTGAATGTTGTCGTTGTATGACCGAGTTGTCTGTGAAGTGAGTGCACTTAATGATGCGGAGCAGTGAAAGTCGTAAGGAAGCCGTCTTGCTGATGACGCCTTACTTTCATCTACAGCTTTGTTGTTTGTTTGCAAGGTGTAGGCGCCTTGATGTTGTTTGTGTGAATAGAGACGCAGCGGTTTTTAGTGACTAGGTCCATTCCTCCTCCCTTTTTTCTTCTTTCTTCCTAAGCAGGGTTTGTTTCTTCTTCTTGGTTGTGTGGCAGTTAAGCATCGGTGTTAATTACTGATGTATTTCTGCCTATGATGATGATATTGATGCTGATGATGAGGTTATAAATCGACTAACTTTTAATTATGGTCCACCGAAACGTCTAAACAAATTACCAGTGTTGTCAAGGTTGTAGAAGATCAAGGCTTGTCATGGTTGACTCTATGAATCATGTAACGGCAGTATGAGAGTTGTAAAAGAAACAGAGTTGAACGTAAACGAATGTGGCGGCTTCGAACAGGTGTATCCTTGCGCTTCCGTTTGTTTTGTTTTGAAAATGCGGATTATCCCCAGAAGCGGAAGCTAAAAGCTGTCGCAGGTTGTACAACTTCGGTCTTGTGCGGAGAAGTTTGATACGACCAAGGCTATTTTCTTGACATCCACGTAGGCCGCCTGGGAACCCTGACTCTTGCTAAGATAAAGCCGTGAGTAGCTTAAGTGGTCAATTCGAAATGCAGTTTCTGTAGAATGTGATTACTGTGGGATGTTCCCGACTGTTCGCACGCAGGATGATACACATGCTGACATCAGTTATTGCTAATGAGTTAGTAAACGACAGTAAATTATCAGTATCGGGTTTTATTGTCCTCCTCGCAAATGATCTTGTGGAAACCGTTTCTCGTGAGTAACAAGGTGCAGCTAAATGGTCACCAAAATTACATCACATTTTGCCTCTCTAGTAAGGTCAGTGTATCTGAAAAGCAAGTTACCTAATCCATTTTGTCGCATGTCAAAAATATTACGTTAGTTGGGCCTTGAAGAAGCATATTCCCAAGTTTCTTCACATATTCTGTGCGGAAACTTACCAGTTGTGTCAGTTTTGTATCTGTGTTCGATCCCAGTATGATTTTTCGCGATTGCATGACTGCTGCTCTAGCAAACAGTGAGTAATTCTACCTTAGAAAGATACTGTGTTGTAACATTATAGGACTAATGGCTGTTTTTCGTTCTGAGCTGTCCGGAAAAAATACAGACGATCAGTTTGACGGTTTTGTTGACATAACATTCCCCGTCCTGAACTTTTCTGCTACTTTGGCGTGGTGGTCGGGTTTATGTGTTGTTTTAATCTGGCGGGCTATGCCGACTTGGACGTCGGTCCTTTCAGATTCAGCTATGTCAGATTGGCCAAAAGGGAACATCCAGACAAGGCAATTGCGCTTGTTGTGGATGGTGCCGGTATGTTGTTTCGGTTCGGCTTGCTGTTTGTTCCCGCCTCGTCTGGTTTTCCGTGTGAATTATTTGTCTCTGCGATAGTATTGGCCTTATGTAAGTATGTTGACCTTATAGATGTGCATAGCTATTGCAATTCGGCTGTTGCCGGTGGTCGGCGTTGTTGCGTGTATATGTGTGTGTGCGTCATCAGCCGTCTTGTGATACAGACTTTTGAGCCAAAGGCTTTGGCTAGGGACACTAATCACCTTCCTGTGTAGGTCTGGATGTCCTGGCAATATCTCAAGCCCATATAAACCATGATATCACAACATAAATCAAATACCATACTACATCGGCCGTACCGCATGGTAAACCGGGTCGCTCTGTCTGCTGTTTGCAGCAGGGTGGATTGTTGAAAATACGCTACTGCCAAACCCCCTCCTTCCCCTAATGACTCTTCCACCACAAAACCTAGAGTAAACAGTGCTCAAACAAGTCCAAACTGAGACACCCTCAAGGACGCAAGACTGTCCGTTGGGTCGTGAAGTGTGTGCGCGCTGTTGGATAGATGCAGCACTACAGGACGGTCGGAACGGCAAACCGCACTAATCGCCGTGAAACTGAGCTGCCACGGCGTCGATGTCGCAGTCGTGAGTGAGACAAGGCATGTTGACCAAGGTAAGCTCTGAGAAGCAGGTTGTGGGTACATCTTCTGCTGGATAGGTAACTCGGCAGACGGTGTTCGGGAGTATGTGGTCTGCTTGGCAATCTCTGGTCACAGCAGTGCTTTGATGATAGGCAAACCGTACGGCATCAACCCTCGAATGTTGTTCATGTGCCTACAACTCGGTCGAGGTCAGTGTGCTACACTTCTTAGTGTTTATGGTTAATCAGTATGTCATGCTGATGATACAAATGACTAGCTCTATGACTAGCTATCCGTCACAATTCGGTCAGTATCGGTGAGTGACCGACTGTTTGTTCTGCGTGACTGGAACGTTGGAGTTGGATGCCATTCCGTAGCCTGGCCGGGAGTCCTCGACTTCTATGGCATTGGTTCAATCAATAAGAAGTGATCGTCTACATCACGTATGTGTTACTCACGAGCTAGCCGTCACAAACACCCGATTTCAGCTGAATTTGTTGACATCACGAGGTGGACTCACCCACGAAGCAGTCAACACCAGTTGCTTGATTACGTGATTGCTCGGCAACGCGACATTCGTGGAGTTTGTATCACGCGAGTGATGCGCGTTGCTGAATGTAGCTCAGATCATAGGCTAGTCAGGACAATTATTTGTTTATGTATGCAAGCCTGTTTATTGTAGGTCCTCCGGACAATGGCAGGAATTAAACGATTTGATAGCTCCAAGACTATGACTGCTTTTCAACGTGCAGTTGCCGCTTGTGTCAAAGATGCTCTGTGTTCACTACCCCCGAGGGCATTTGACAACAGCTGAAGGGACAGATCACGGCAGTGGTCCCCGAGACGATGGTTATCGAGCGCCAGAAACGTTTTACGATTCACCTAAGACGGTTTTCGGTCCATCCGTCTAGTCTACCAAAGTACTGGTTAACGTGGACGTAGGCTGTTCGTGTATCCAGCCAGAAGACATCATGAGAGTCTGGCGCAAACACTTTGGTAGCCTATGAAACTGTTCTGCTGTCATTGATTGAGTGATCGTGAACAGCCTGCCGCAACAGCGCGTTACATCTTCACTTGCTCTCGCCCTGGTTTTGACAAAGGTGCAGAGGGCGATTAGACAGCCACGCAACGGAAGGGATGTAGTCGAGAATGGATTGGCAGGTGAAATGCTGAAAAATGGCGGACCGGCGTTAGAACGTGCAATGCTCCAGCTGGTTCAATTCATCTGGGGTCAGGAAGTAATCTCATAACCTTTCAAGAATACCCTTATACCACCTTCGTTTAAAGGTAAGGATAGCAAACAAAGCGCTGACAGTCATCGGGGCATTAGTCTGCTCAGCTGCGTTAGCAAGGTGACTGCAGAAATCCTGCTGAACCGCCTCAATGCGGATGTTTTGAACGCTAATGTGCGTAGTTCCGACAAGTCACAGTACGATCGACCTAATGTTTGCTGGTCGATAAATTCACGAAAAATGTCGGGAACGTAACCAGCCTCTGTATGTTCTCTTCGTGGATTTCATCAAGGCTTTTGGATTCCCTGAACCACGAGGTGCTGTGGACTGTGCTTGGTAAGTTCGGATGTCCAGGTAAGTTAATCATTTTGGTTAGAATATTGCATGTGAGCCTGGAGGCGAAAGTACAGTCCTGTGGATTGACCTATGGTGACTTTAAAATTGTCACTGATGTGAAGCAAGGTTGCGTCCTAGCCCCAACCCTATTTAGTTTATATTTGACAGCCATGCTAACAGTTGCTCTTCAGATCTCAGTGGAGGACGGTTTTTAGGTTGAGTACCACACACGGATGGACGCCTGTTGAATATTCGGCGTTTCGACGCCCCTAGCCGGTTACGTACCCCAGCGATGCCAGTGTTTCTGTTCACAAGTGACAGTGCGCAGTTTGCATACGGTGAAGGCGAACTCCAGCGACTGACTACGGTGTTCATGACCGCAGCATCCAAATCTGGATTGGATATCAAAACAGGGATGATATTTTTTTTTACTTCAGCTTTCTCTAGATGGGAGTGTTCTTCCTGCACCGGCGCCTGGTATTCGCATCATTGGAGACGTTGTCGGCAGCTGATCAGACTTATTCTACCTAGGTAGCAATTCGTCGACAGATTTGTCAGCGGACCGCGAGTTACGAGCTCGTATGATAAAGGCTAGTGCTGCTTTCGGTTGTTTTGAAAGACGTCTGGAGGAACCACAGCCTGACGATGGCCACTAAGCTATTTGGTATAGTCTAAACTGCTGTATGACAGTGAAACTTGGACACATCATCAACGTAACGTGGGCTATCTAAGGCGTTTCTATCTGCAATGTCTGAAGCGCATCTTGGGTATTCGGCGGCCGGACGTTGTTTCGAACACTGGTGAATGGACGTGGACGAGGTGGAGTCTATGTTAATGCTGAATCAGCTTCGTTGGCTAGGTCACACCCGTCGGACGGGCGAGGACCATATTCAAAAGCAGCTGCTGTACGAGCAACTGAAATTAAGTAGGCGGCATCCTGATCGTTAAAAACTGAAACATTAGATGTTATCCAACTAAGTTTTTCGCATCGTAACGTTGATTGTAGGTCTTGAGAGGACTTAGCGTTGAACCGGACGGTCTGGAGAAGTAAAATTTACACGGACGTCTGCGAGTTCAACGAGCAGTTATTGTGCGGCCGAGAACGAAAGCGCACGTTACGCAAGGCAACTATTGATACCGTAGGTCGTGATGACATGACTGTATGGCGTTCCGATTTGTGCGGCCGTGAATACACCGGCTTCCTCGGATTAGTGAATCACCAGCGTACTCATAATACACCATCGGCGACGAGACGACGAGTATGTCAGTATCGGGTGGACTGTATCAGTTGTCTTTTTCTTCTTGCTCATGTCAACCGACGACTGCCCTCATTTTGTAACCCACTTGCTCCCCCTTTCAGAAACCTGGGTGTCTGTTACTTTCTACCTTTCCTTTCTTCAACCTTGTTGGTGTACTGTATAATGAATGTTTTTTTAGTTTTCCTCCAGTCAAACCTTGTACTTTTTCCTCGTATATATTCTCCGGAGTACATGTTCATGTACCCACTTACTGGACTATTTCGTGCTTTATGTCTTCAATATTTCTCTTCCCAGTTTAGATATTGTCATTTGAGTGTCTCTGCTTATTTTTCGAGAGATAGGTGTTTCAATTTCGCTGTAGGCAATCAGTCAGTTAATCATCACTGGCCGACTGGACATAAAGGCCTCATTCATACGCCCCCTGATCCTATTCCTTTGGGGTTACACTAGATACGTGGTGTGTGAATGGAACCACAGGTGACGCAACGAAAGCTGCCTGTGGTGACTTACGTTCAGGCGTCCTTTGGCTTCGGTCACTGTGACAAGCTAATCTGAATCAAATACCACCAACCATATATAGTGTCACTACTGTATCCACAGTGAGCCGCCAACAAAGAGACGGCGAGTGCATTTGGCGCAGGTGAGTTAGCTCGGTTATGTATTTATCATTTATATCAAAAGGACCTCTGTCGTTTAGTAAACCACCCCCTCTCTTTTTCAAGAACTTGGTTCGTGGTGGTCTCTTACCTTTTCTTTTCTTGAGTTTTATTGGTGTGTTGCTTCTTGGATTTTTTTCCGGATTTCCCAGTCCGACTTCAAGTCTATTTCTCTTTGCTGTCTGCACTACCAATACTCACTCCTCTTGTTTTATGTCTGTATGTATATTTACGCACTTCTCTGGAACACCTTTGCGTAGGAGACAGTTCCGGGGTACATTAACAACAACCGAATCAAAGACAGCTTACATTTTCAAAAAGATCATGATCATTACCTGTCTTTAGGCGTGCGGATGCTCCAAGATTTATCGTGAGATAAAAATATGGACAATTAGCCCTCGACGGAATGGGAACCATTCTTCTTCTTTACGCATATTAGTGTCTATGAGTTTAGTGAGCTGAGGCAAAATAAGGTCGGTGAGTAAATCGGACGCAATGATTAACGAAGGAGTGCTCTTACTGCTATCGTCTAGGCTTCCGGTTTCCTTTTTGAAAATGGAAATGACTGTCGATGTATACCCTTCAATAGGTATCCTGTCAGTTTCTCAATCCGTTTGATGACGTTCTGTCAGTTCCGTTGTCATTCTGTCTCTCTCTGTCATCCTTTGAAATAAGAAGGGAGATCTGGCCCGGGAGCCTTGTTACGCCTCATTAACTTAAACCTCACTTCTGTTTCCAATGGAGCACCGTGTGGAATGCAGTAACGAGTCTGTCGGGTTCCATAGTCTGGTCTGGTTGTAGCCAATCAAACTGTCCCTTGAGATGTTCAACTGACACATCAAGTTAGCGCAACTGGCTGATGATATGTAATCCGCTTTTTCCATACACTTACATACATACACTTACACCGACTCGATTGTCAGCACAACCACGAGTGGGGATATGTAGCCTTCCGCTCTTCCCAGATGAATGCGCCTGGTCCCTATCTTGTTTGCACGGTCAGCTGATGACCACAGTCTTTGAGCAGGCTTTTACTCGGCTTGCTTTTTAGTTCTCGACTGTCGTCATTGTATCCACAGTCAAGTGTAATCAAGTGACGTTTGCTGGTAGTTTGGTACACTATCGCACTACGGTAGCACGTTCCGTTTGTACTTCGTTCCATGAGTTGTCCTTCGCATTTTCATTCTGCTTCATATTTTGCCTTTATTTACAGAAGTAATCTCCTTCACGTTCTGTTCACGATAAAACAACATGTGCAATATGATAATCCAATAAACACTAAAGTGCTACCGTCATGCAGACCGCACAAACCCGTACCTGCTTCTGAACCCCCGTTTGGGCTATTCATCCTCGGTGTTTAAACATTCTTACAAAGTGGTCGATACACAGCCCTTGCGTGCACACTGGGGGTTCTCGCTGTCGATGTTCATATTGAAAGCTCCAGCGCAGTATAACACCTGTCATTCATAACATTTTCTTTTTGCACTTGTCTGATAATTTCGCATTCCAAACCATTGATCAAGTCGATATTGTGCTTGTTCTGTCCACGTACTTAGAGGACGCACTGTTTGACTGGATCTTCTCAACAACAGCATTTGGTTTGTTATACTGAACTGTTTGGCTAGAACATTGAGACACTCGGGAGGACTGCTGGCCGTTTATTATTGTAATCCATTCTCCCACAGTTTCTATTTCAGGCATTGTCCAAAATGTGTTTCCTTGTTCGTTTGACCTTTAGTTTACTGCACGACGCGCACATGTGACGATACTCTCTGAAGTAGTAAGCTGAGTACTGATGAGCGTGATATAGGTGGTTGGCAGTCACACGGTACTCGTATAACAGAAAACTGTAAATGATTTTTACAAGATTATACTGGTAACGGTATATTTTTAACGAGTACAAATTCTGGACACGGTAAATGTTGCTCTGCTATCTAGTGACCTCCATCGTAAAGTGTATTTTAGATTTAGCCTGAGAACATAACTGTTGGCTATCGTTGTGATGATTTTGATGGTTGCAAGTCTCTGCGTGTTATGACCAGGTGGCCAATCGAACCAAAAAGCTCATACGAATGTGAGTGAACTGTGATAATCTAGATGCAATCAAGACAACAGAAAAAACGTGACCTCTGTTGAAACAATGTATTGGTACTCGAACCGGAGACAAAATACAGGCACTGTGTCTCAGTACCTACGGATAAATTTTGATGTTGTTCTGAACCGTAAGGATTGATTCAATGGAGGGTCAATACACTAATCAGCGGTAAGCTGAAAATGGAGCATCAGGATTATTTTTCACAATAGCGACACGAACAACCAGAATTCCAAAATTCCACGATAGTTTCCTCTGTATTCTAGGGAGATGGACAGCTTCTCTGGGAAATGAAACTTTCTTTAACAGTATGAGGTACCTGTCCTGGAATCTGTTCACGCACTTGAATGTTTTACGCTCGCCTTGCGCTGTTACTAAGTGTTTTATCGTGTTTGGCTTAATTTACGAGAACACAAGAGCTCAACTTCCATCGGGAGATGTCCAACTTTAATTCAGCAGCTCTTCTACAAGATAACTTAGATTTCAAACGCGTTTTCTTTGTGTCGTTCACAGTTTTTGTACGATATCCTGTGGTGTTGCTGCTCGTTTACCGGCCAGCCGATGCGTTTCTATGTTAGTACCTACTCACCTTACTAGCTCACCGTAATGTTCTATTTGCGGGCGTCCACAGTTCGGTTTACAGGGACGTTCATGTGTAACAGAGAAGACAATTGAAAGATGATCTCGAGGCTCGGTGGATACAGTGGGTTACCGCAACCGGAAATTCGGGAAAAAATTTCATCCTTATCCTATCACAAATACCAAGTAGCCTGGCGTAAACGAAGTGATGTACGAAGTGAGTGACTGGCTGATGCACAGCGTGCAGTGACTCTTAGGACGCGACGCCGAGAGTTTCAGATAGAAATTCGATTGATATCCACTACCCCCCTTCTGTAGGTGGATGTTTCCTCTTCAGTCGAAACAGAAATCTCACAAGGTTATGTGCTTGATGGGATAGCAACTGCAACACTGACGAGGATTGCTCCAAAGTAAAAATCTTCGAATGAAACGTCAATAGAAACAGGTGTAATGTGATCATTCGAAAGATTTAACAATAGCGTTGATTCACGTACCATTGACAACAGCAAGCTGCACTGTCAGATATCATTTCTAACCGTTTTCAAGCACTTTTCTCATTTTTATGTTAACTATTCAGAACTTCGTTTGGTTCCCATCGCGTGAATATTGCTTGCCGTTGTTGTGCTTCGTGGACAAGCAGCATATCTCTTAAACCTGCTACAAGGTAAATTGGAACCCGTGATTAAACTCTTGATTGTGATGTGTTAAAGCTGATCAAGAAGTTCACCTACTTCAAGAGTTCTGTCAACCCTGGTGTGTCCTTATTCGATGACCAGTGCCTCCAATGCGTTATCCATATGCGATGCTCCCATCGCATTAACGATGGTTGCCAACTTCTCTGCATATTAGTCTCGTTTTGCAGGCCTCGTTTGGTCGAACTCGTCTTAAGTATACTAACCTGTCATCGACCTCAAACTCCTACTGCCTATCAATAATAAAAATACCGCTGAGTAAGTTGAAGGATATCCGTGGTTTCCGAGTGGCGAGAAGTCCTGGTCGTGGGGTCATCGATTGGAGTCAACAGAACGATTACTATATTACCTCTAGAAGCGATCAGTCGATCTGGGTGTTACTGATAGACAAATGTGACAGAGCGTTTATATTTTGTAATCCATTAGCCCATAATATGAGGCTAGTGACACAGTGGTTAACATAGGTTGCCTCCTGAAAGCCTAAAGGAACGAGCTGACGAGCTCCACCAAAAACGAAACTCCAGTCGGAAGGGGCTGATTAGAAAGCTTATGGAAACTCGTTAGCTGCAGTCAATTGGGAATGATGTTCAACTCGTCTGAACTAAAATCCCCTGTTATTTATCCGCAACCTGTCATTTATTGCCTCACACTCTGTTTGGCTGTTCTGACTTACACTGTAAGGTTCGATGTCAGGGTTAGTTTTTGACTTCGATTTTGAGTGTGATGTCTGTGACGTTACTTGCTTCGTCAGAGCATCCACTATTTTTTGAATGATGTCCGAAGAGTTATGAGCATTTCTGGTTGGCGATGTTAACTGACATGATGATACACATCGTGCTCAGTCTTTATACTCCCCGAGTTAATTTTTTTTTCATTATTTTTCTCCATTCATTTTCTTTCTCAGTGTTCCTCTCTTGTGGTACTGATTTCGGTCGCCTGAAACTAAACAATTGTTCAGTGTGCATATTATTTCTTTACGCAAAAGACGTTTTCGCTTCCTTATGTAACTTTACAATCCGATTAAAAGAACGTTGGCAGATTTGACAGGAAGGTACCGATGGAGCAGGTTGATAACGAATCAGATATAGTGGGAGTAGTAATTTTTGTTGTTGGCACACAAATGCGGACCGTAAAATTCAACATCTAATCCTTCGAAAGACTGTTGCTCAGGATGTTGCTTGGATATCCGAAAAACTTTTGGTTAACTTCCACCAATGTCCTGTACTGAGTAGGCTTTGTGATTTTTTTCGAAAGTTAATCGATCGGTAATCTATCCACACAACACTTAGGTGCTCCATTAACTAAAGTATCTGGAATATCGTCTGTCACATCGAGCAGTCTTTGCCGACGCTGCGGCCGATTGGCGCAAGGCACGAGGTGGACAAATGATGGCCTGGCGTAGACAAATGAAATCGTTTACGAAGGGGTTAGTCACTATAGGTTGGGTCCGTCTCCCGGGCTGGAGCCCTCGCGACTCACAGAGTTAGTGGCTTGAGACATTATGTGAGATGGCGGCCAACAGTGCTCAGCTGCAGGAGATTGTGCTCGATTTACGTACGTTCAATAAAATCACATGACGGCACCGGCCACTGTGGTGTGTAGATTATGAACTGTGCCTCCAATAGCACGTGTTTTGGGTCGGCCTTCAAGGCATGATCTTCATTTCGCCCGTATAGTTTGTCGGTTGCGACCAGCATCATGAAGCTTACAACCGCTCGATGAATTATGCGAAACAATGGTTCATTCATGCTCGCACGGTATACCTAAAAATTAGCCGAATTTTCTGCCATTCTCTGACCTGTGTATTTTGGTGACGTTTTAAATCAGTGAATCTTTGGATAAATGTCTAAACCTGTAGGACCTCGGGCTGGATGCCATTTTGATCAGGTGATTTTGGGCCATTTATTTGCCTTGTCACTTCTATGTTTTTTCATTGACAATACCGTTCATTTCTTTTGCTAACATTCTCATTACAGAAATATCTTAGAGTTCGGAGATGGAGCGTTTGACATTATTTAACCTTCGTCAACGACCACAAAACTTGGAACCGCACACTGAGACCATTAAACACCAGTTAGAGACCGAACAATTAGTCCGGAAGGCTTACTATGAGAAACTGAGCACTTGGAAGGACCAAGCCTTGCGGTTATTCAAGCACAATCATATCAACTACCTGACACGCCAGCTTGTTAACCTCCCTCCCAGTTTTGAGCACTTAGACGCCAGTCAGCCATGGCTAGCCTATTGGATGGTACATGCATTGAGGTTGTTACATTTCAACATATCGGATGAACTCAAGCACGACTTGCTGAAGTTCATCAAGTCTACAGAGGTATGCACTGTTTTGCTGGTTATGCTTGTAAACAAACTAACCGAAGTTATTTGTCTTTCGTTTTTCTCCCATCATTTAAGTGTGATTTTCCTTCCCTTTCGTTAATGTTCACAACCATATCAGTCCTGTTTAATTATCTGACGCTTTTAGAAAATGTGGGTGTCTATTGCGAAGCAACACTCATCTTGGACATTAGCTTGAATGACTCAGAAATCCAGCTGACGAATTCATTTTCCTACGTTATTTCGATCCTCCTGTTGGGTCGGATTGTCTGTTTAGCTACGCAGCGCCAGGTTGGCTATGCTTGCTGAATTGTTTCCCTAAGCACAACCTCACGTCACAAAACACTCCGTTGTGTGTATACTGAACATGGCAGTTAAGCATCAGTGTGAACCACTAACGTATTGCTGCCTGTGTTGATGATGCTGAACGTACGGTGTTTTACCAGTTATTTACTGCTGTCGGTGATGATAACAGCTGACTCATCTTTTCTTTCCGATGCGAATTTAAAGGACATTACTCAAACCCCTTTTTCTCCACCCTGTGATTTATAAGAAACACAAAGCCACTCATGGAATGTAAGTTTGTGGTCAGTTGCTGAAAACATAATAACATCACTTCGAAGTCCGGTCCTTGTAGAGGTTGTCTTGTAGTAAATTGGTCAGCACAAGATGGTTCGATTCCATCCACTTTGTGGATTAAAGTCAAACCCAAACGATTACCGGGATTGAGTATGCAACATGTTCAGTTGAACACAAACGCTCCCACAGTATTCCTGTGCGGTGATCGCACACAGGCTGCCGAGGCTACGGAATCATGCCCACCATATCTTGAATGCTCAATTGGGCACATTTCGCCAGCTTTGTTTCGTGTACCGATATGGTCTGTGAACTGAAGTCTTCACGATTTTGAGAATACATCTAGTCTTTCTTAGAAAGAACCATATACTTTCTGTTTATCTGATATGGACTAATATACTTTCTTTTGTGTTTCTAGTGTCAACCCTACAGCAACATCATGAAGTGGGTGGTATTTTTTCTCTAAATTACCCTCACCATCGAACCATATTTCATGTGTTTCAATACCTGCCTGGTAAATTAATGTACATTCCGGACTAATTTTTTTCGAATCCTTTTTTGATGATGCCACGTTGTCTAAGATCTTTCATTGCACTGTACCCGCCTGTTACTCGTCCTACAATGGACTCTTCCAATTTTTTGATCTCCCCGTGGTTCGCATTCGTCTTCCTTGTATTCAGCACGTGGATGGAGGTTTCGGCGGAGGTCCTTATCAGTTTGCACATTTAGCCACTACATACGGTGCGATTAATTGTCTGGCTTCCCTCTGTGATCCAGATATGCTTGATGCATTTGATCGCTCAGCTTTGCTCGCCTGGTTGCGTCGGTTACATCAACCGGACGGTTCGTTTATTATGCACGTGGGAGGCGAGGCAGATGTTCGCGGCGCTTACTGTGCGATTGCTGTGGCCAAACTGACTGGTCTGTTTGCCTTGCATCCGGACTTATTCACTTCCACTGCTGAGTGGATAGCCAGTTGCCAGGTAACTTTTGAGAAGAGATACGCATATGTGTTTGTCCACACAATTTAATGAGACTGTTGGACCTTACGAACCACCAGTTTTGTAGTACAAATCACACTTTTGATTCAAAGAACCTGAACCTTTTCCGTACTTACTTTTCGACAGTGTTCCTATCACCCTGTCGTAAATTTACCTAATGTCAGCTTACATAGATCACACACTTACAATGCGTGTGAATGTCAATGGACCGTCTATGTGATTTTTTTCAATACTTATGTCACATCATACAATGGCTAGTTAAAGGTTTGGCCACTTGAGTTGGGGAAACGTTTCCTGTTGGCGCCTAGGGAACGATGGTCATCTGTAACCAGACGTGCATAATGGAAATCCTTAGCGTTCTTTTTGGGAAGCCGTGTGTCACTTTTTAGTTTTAAACTATTCTTCATGCGCTGTTTTTTCGCAATAGTACGTGCATACATTAGCACATCTGTGAACAGTTACCAAGCAAGAGAAGTTACCAGTAGCTCGTTCGTGACGCCGTGAACTGTCAGTCATACGAAACTATTCTAACGTCGGTTTCTTTGATCACTTTCCTCTAGTTTTTGGCAGCTTGTTAGTGTTCAGTCCATATGCAATTCATTGTGCTGTGTACGGCACCTAATAGGTCGTAGTGTAACTGTAGAAGCTTGAATCTCTTAGCGTACATCAATGCGGTATCTAGCCTACTTTATTTTATGACATCATCTAGCGTGGACGTAGCGTCACACAAGCATAAAGCAAACACAGAGATAAGAAACAACGACAAATGACGTCTGGCGGAAGCACGTTATATAAGATGTGTTTGACACAAGCTTTACCGCTTGTGCCGGGTTTAACAGCACCTCCGAGCAAAGATGTTGCGGATCCTCAACTGAGAAGGCGTGTTGTGTCTGTTAGGTGTTTCGCACTTCAATAACAGTTTCAGGTTTCGCCAATAAAGCTCTACAACTGTGGCTGATAAAATGGCATACGAAACATGTATCTGGCCAACGAATTCACTGGCGGAAGATCGCATTGATTACGGAATTGTTCAGTTTGTTATTCTTCACATCCATCATTAAACATACAGGTTTGTCCAGTAGTAATTATATCAAGCACCTGCAAGCAGCGATCGCTAACAACGGGTAATCGACGAACATCTTTCACGTGAACAGATCGGGTTTCATATTTATAAACAGAGCTGAAGGTTGAGGTATATTTCTGTCATCAAGGGTACGACTGGCTGACAAACGTGATGTCTATCTCCGGTTTACAACTGTTGGTCGCTCCACTCATCTTTAACACATTTGCAGTTGTCTCTTAAACATTTTATTCCGAATGATTTTATTAACTCATAGTCTGCTCTTTGTGTAAACCAAAGGTTGACAGTCTCGTTCTGTACAAACACCATGTACCATATTCGTGAGTGGTTGGTAACCCATAGTCATAAGTTCATCAGTGAAGCAAGTTAGCATGACGATTGTCACGCAAACGTCTCACATCGTTTGGGTACGAGCTGAATTGTATCAAGTGCATGACAGTATTTAAACGAACATCAATTGGCTGAGTTTGTTATTTTTTTGTTTCATTTTTATGAAGGCCTGTTCGCGAATGTATTTACTAGAGAATATCAATGCCATTTCATGTTGGGATTGCGCATTGTATGTTGTCCCCGATCTACAACATAATACACCCCCGTACTGTCAATATGACGCTATTCTTGTGCCCCCCCACCCCGTTGGTATACATTATCCGGGACTCCCGTCGGAATGAAGCTTAATATTTTGGGCGGATGCTATTTTGAACGTCATTCTAACGAGATAAAAGATATCATATGAGTCTATCTTCGATAAAAGTTCTAAACACATCCTAAGAACTAACCTGCAGTTATGGTCAGGTGCAAGTAAAATGTGAATTGCTAATGCAAAGCAGCGTTCGGTTGCTCACCAGTCGACGTGGTTTTGAGTTAACCCATGAGGATCTAGCTTTTACAGGTTGTTACACAAATCGTGTTGCTTTTCAAATTAAGTGTTTACCAAAATCCGAAATTCCGTCAGATTGTTCGACTAGAGACTTTGTTGGTTTGAATTTAGTCACACATAGTTGATGAAAGCTTTTCTATCAGAATAAACCGCTCGGATGACTCATTTCGGGTTTCACGTATTTTAATGCGGACTTTCGGTCGTCCCGTTTGCGAGACACTCGAACTGATCACTGCACTGTTAACCTGAAACAAGGGTCTTATTGATTCATTACATCTGATACACAAGCATAGAAACCCGTGTGAGCAGTACTTGAACTGTCAGACTACCTAAAACAGGTACATTGAACTTTAGATCTGGCATAATCATTTGGACTCATACGGAACAGAATCGCTGAATGACCACTTATCGCTGAACTTCTTTAACAAGGTCATTTACGTAAACTTGTCCGAAAATACGAGTCCCGGGTTATTAGTTAAAGCCAGTGTGATAATTAACTTTTTTCGTATGAGCATTACTGAGTGACCTGTGCATTACCCGCATGCTATTACTGCGCAAAATATTTTATCATTAGACTTATGAAGGAGGATTCGGTGCTCAGCCGGGTATCGAAGCACATGGCGGATATACCTTCTGCGGTGTTGCTGGCCTATGCCTAATGGGGCGCCCGGAGCTGATCGATATTCCTCGGTTGCTACGTTGGCTGGAACACCGGCAAATGGCCAGCGAAGGTGGATTTCAAGTAAACTTTTTCTTTTTTTCTTGTACCACTCTAAATGGTTTCAAAATCTTATGAATTATTCTGTCAGTCAGTCAACCCTTAAATCCCATATCATTTTATCAGTTCTCATGCATTACAGAGGTGCTGTATCCATAGCTTTCTCTTAGTCGTAACAGATAAATAGGTAGTCTCCGTGGCAACTTTCTTATCCTTAGGCTGGCTCGCGAAAATACTCAGCTCTTGTAAACATTTCGGCATACAGCTGAGATTTACAGCGGATGCACTTATTCTTCTTGAAGTCATGCCACAACCTAGATGTACGTTGCACAATTGAAACGGATCAGGCTGGTGGCGTATGAAACCCAACCCATAGTTATCCAACATTTTAACTCATCTCGTCCTCCTATCATGAATTAGGTTGTGTGTCTACAAACGCGATCATGGTTGACCATTAAGGGTACTAAGTTGTAATAGGACGAAGCCAACTTGCGTATTAGGAGTCGTTACCATGTTTCACTAGGTTATTGGTAACACGGTTGAGTTTTCATGTAGACATTTTGGTTGGAGGCTGTTTGTGGATGACCAATCTAGAAGCGTTGACAAGTTGCGTTTAGTTTATTCAAGATCGTGGAGATGGGCTCTAAGTCAGTCGTCGTTCTGCTTCTGATTATTAGCACTCCAAGGAATTTCAGCGTCCCAAATGACGATGATCAGACCACTGACCGCAAGTTTCGTAAAATCTAGGTCATAAGTAATTTCAAGCATCCTTTAGTCTGTCTGGATAAAATCAAATACGAATCTTCTAGATGAACGGACGAATAAGGTCGAACTTAAGTAGTTGTTTTTTTTTTTCAATTTCTTACACTGTTACTCAAGTTCTTACTCATTGTCAACTGGCAGTGCTCGCATGCCAGGTCACCTACCTCTACATTCTACCTTCTACTCCCATGTGAAACAGGGTCGCACAAATAAACTGGTTGACAGTTGTTATTCGTTCTGGCTAGGAGCCGTGTTTCCGATCGTGGAAGAACTGTTACATGGAGCACATGACGCGGCACTGAGTAGCGACGAAGCGTTGTTCAATGTTTCGGCCTTACAGGTTTGTACTGCCAATCTATTCATACCTCAGTTTGTACGCGTGTGTATTGTCCGTATCTTCAAATCCTTGTATTCGTATCGAATTCGGTTGTTCGCTAGATGAGGACTTTGTATGCAAATGTCTCATTGTTACCTACTTCAAATCCACCTAACGAAACTTTCCATCTTCATAACAGTATACCAGAAGTTCACATCGCTGTCCCAGCATCACACAACGATGAGAAAAAGCCATGGAATCCGAGACGATATATAAAATTCCATACATAAGAATCCAGCCGTCCACACCTTACGCAAAGGCATCCAAATTGTAACTGAGTAAGGTGTTATCTCCACTTTGGCCTCTTTGACATTCTCCAGAGAACTCGGTTGAACGACGGCATTACTGACGTCAATAGACGGTATTAGCAATCATCTCTCTTCAAACCCCCGACCACAGACTGAACCACGTGAGCATCCGCTGAAGAAGCGAGTCTAACCTTACGGTAACCGTCCTCATCATCCGGTGTCAAGGCCTTGGTTGTTCACCTCTCAACCTAGGCTAATCGACTGTGACAGTGCGCTTGGTATAGTGGACGATCGATTCTCATCACCAATGTTTAGTTCAGCGACCTAACTCAACGCATCTTTTTATGACGCATATAGTGAACTCCAGATGTGTAATTTCCGCTTCCTAACATCCTCGCCACTGGATACGTTTAGGTGAACAGTACGGTGTAGCGTTCGACTTCTGGTGATGTCGACCACTCCTGATGTCTTAGCTTGAGCAGCATGACAAACTCATCCAGCTCGCATATGACCATAAATTCGAAGGTTGGCCAAAGTCGCTTCTGGATTCGCATGACAGTCCTTTACGCTGGCGAGACCTGCTGGGTGGTGTTGATGTGGGTCATTCATTTGTCTTTGTGCTCGACCGCATGTACGGTATATTTTCCGAACATGTGCTGTCAACCTAAGTGAGTTCTGGTCTCAGTGATCTCAATTAAGCTCGAAAGACGTCCTATGTTTTTGGCTGTTTTATAAACGTCTGAAACTGTGACCTACACTTTCAGGATAACACACAGAAAGCAATACGAACAATCACTGTGAAGTGTAACAAGTATTCCCCTAAGTGGTTTTGGGGCGTGATTCAGTCTAGCGGAGAGGTATCTGATGAAGAAATATCTTTGGCTGCTCAATCATCCAAGTACGCTTCAGAATATCATGCGTAGTATGCAAAGCATCAAAACATCGCAATTACCGGTCGTTATCAAGAACAACGTTCCCTATTTGCAACAGCCAGCTATTTCCCACCTGGTAGTACGTTGCTAGTTTGGAAATGCATTTCTTATAAGACTGGGTAATTTCAAACTTCTCGTGAGTACATAACCTTGCATAATAGTTAGCAAATTCTAAATTCTACATTTTGATCATCCCTTCAGGGCTTACATTAGCAAACTTTATAGGTATTTATAGTTAAGTGTCAAGATCGTTAATAGTGACGATGCGCTCAATAGCGAGATATGATCAGAAAAACACAAACATCCGCGGTAATCGTGCTGTTTGTGTACATTTCTATCATTAATGAGTTTTTTACTTAGGCGAGAAAAGGAACAGAATCCGATTAATTCATCACTTCGTGTAATTCGCCAACCCTCGACAGTCTTTACGAGTGGCGAATCAACCGGAGGCTATTGCATATGTACTCTGTGACAAAAATGTAGCAGTTTTCGAGACTAAGCTCGTGCAAACCACACGCGCGCATCAGTTAACCGGAAAAAGGACAGCCAACTAACCGATTTGGAGTTATGTAGTAGAACAGCTGTCGCTTCGCTGCGCTTTTATACACATGCGTTCGCCTATCCTCCTAGGTACCGCTTGTCTTAAGTTTAATAGCATTCATTCCACGACTCCGCTTTATGCCACCAATCCGCCTGACAGAACACCGTATCCCGAGTACCGTGCGCAACTAATTGTCATTGTCGGCTTTGAGCCGTATTCATGGGTAACATGGCTGGACCTGCCTGATAATGGTTAGTGAAGCAACGGGCTAATAAGTACAAATGTTGAGCGAACAAGAAAACGAAATCAGTTGAGTTTCATGAGAAGGAAAAGTTAATAAGTTTACGTACAGAAGCTCGCCGTCGATTTCGATACACCCTCATGTCCAAAACTGTTTCAGACCAGCGATGTAGACGATACCGATCTCTCAACCGTACAGATGAAACCCACCGACCTTGTTCAACGACACGGCCAACTCTTCCACAACCCGTGACCATGTCGTCGACCGGACGTCTCAGTTTCATCCAACCATCAACAGCTATACTAAACAATGCACAGTGCGGCAGACACGTGACCCAACTAGCGAAGACTACGCATTTTCACTAGTTGGGTTATCAGTCAGGAATTTGCACATTTCCCAAATACAGACTGTCTCATTGCTCACATAGTTAACTCATTTGATACATGTCAACTGATGGAAACAAAGGTGACCGAATACCGAGAGTCAAGGTGTACACACAGTGGCCAGGTCGCTGATCCACAAAGCAAACCCAAATGCACACATGTATTGTAAACTTTGTTTTTAGTCGACAAAAGGGCGTCTTTGTGATGAAGGTTGGCGAATGCACTGTATGCTTTTGATGTGGTCGTGGACACCCCGTCAGCATTATTACAAGGTGACACTGTCCAGATAGATGAAGTGATCCACAGTTACCGTCGGTCTGCCTGCAATAACAGAACAGGTTTAGTATCAACTCAATCTTCTAGCAACGCCACACAGTGCAAACTACATACCAACTGCAGTATTTAACCAATTCAGCATAATGTGCACGTTCTCCTTAGAAAAACGAAGTAAAACAATATCATCTTTTTGCTCGATACCAATCGGCCCAATAACTGTTAGAGGTTCTGCTCCGAGATTTTCCGAATCCCTGAATGCTCGTTTCCGAATATGATCTCTTATAACTCAACACTCCTGTCGAACGACACGTGACATGGAGAGTGCTCAAGATGGCTGTAAATAAATACATGCTCTATGCTTGGAGCGGGCATGTAGCGATTTCGGCTAATTAACATGCTTCACTGGGACACATTCATGACGAAGACAGCTTCAGAAAGCATATCAGGCATACGAGTTAAGAGCTAACTTTAGATCCAAAAATAGCACCACCATCGGCTGAGAAGAGGGGTGCCGATGTTCCCGTATCTGTCGCAAGATACGATCGATCGATCAGATCACTATCGTCTTGAAATACCTGATCAGTCCAACCGTGAATGTTTGCAGAGTGTTTTTTGTATACCGAACCAGTAACACCATAATCCAGAAGGGTCAACTGACCCATCCCAGTTGACTCGATGGACCGGATCGCTGTCACCTTTTATTGTGAAAGTTTTCATTTAATCTTCGAATCACCAGCGCATTTCACTGTTCAAATGATTCTTGACCGGTCAATCCGTTTTCCGTGTTGTAACCGGTTGCCACATGTTGGTTTTTTACAACCAACATGCCGAACTCGATGGAATTGAGTCGAATAAAAAGAGCGAGCAGCTGAATGAACACTATCCAGCGAGGGTCACTTGATCTATCAGTACCCAAAGGTAAGTAATGGCTAGTTGTTTCATTTGCCCTTGGTGAGTGGATGTTCAAATAGACTGTACTTGTAAAATTACGAGTTGTGGGCGAGAACCGCGCTCTCTTTTTGTCAATTCCGAACCGGCACTAACTGTCTCTACCATTTTTTTTCTTTAATCAATTCTAGCTTCTTACTTAACGACCGTCAGCATGTCCACTTTGTTTTTCCCGAGCTATATGTTATGAATTTATCAGTTATGCATAGTGTAGTATTATATTCTTTGATTTTTACACAACAGGAATACATACTTCTGTGCTGTCAAAAAGTTTCCCACACCCGAACTAACGGTTTTGATCCCCACATAAACGCAACTCCGAGAGGCGGCGGCAGTGGCGGTCTAATCGATAAGCCTGGCAAGAATCCGGACTGTTATCACACATGTTACGCGCTTAGTGGACTCAGCGTGGCCCAACACTGTCCCCGCCCATATGAAGATAGTCGCTCCGTTTTGCCCGGATCCACCGACATGTCTGTTTTGCCCAGGCCGACGCAGTGCGTGGAAACGTTGGGCGATGATCCAGACAATGAGCTAGCTGACCTAGATCCCCGGCACAATATTTCTCATGATGGACTAGCTTTGATGGTGACCTATTTTCGCGAACTGGACAAGGGGCGGTCTTCGGAAGAGGCGAAACAGTTGGCCATACAAGCCGCCGAGAACTGTCGTATTCCAGAGGTACGCCGACAAGTCGTGATCGAACACAACACAGATCAACCTGTCAGTTCTCCAGAGCACGATTCTACCTCAACCGGTACATGTACAACTCCTTGAAACAAATTCGGCTATTTATTTTCCAACAGTTTTGTTATGAACTCACTGAAAAAAGTGCAGTTACGCTCACTACATGTAGAAAAAAATATCACAGATGTGAATTACACAGCACAAGGAGAGTGTGAGTTTCAGACGGTCATGTTCTGTTCAATTCTTTTCTGAGGCATTTGACCGTAGAGCACGGTTGCCCCGATAACCAATCCGGCCCCGGCGAATGTGGCGCTGAAAAACAAAACAAAAACAGTTAGCGGGTTATATACTGTACATGTGATTTTCCACTGCGAAGTTATTCAATAAACCTTCCACAGTTATCACATGCTTTGGCTAAGGTATGTACAGGCTGTTTTGTCCTCTGTGGATGTGGATATTCTGTTGTGTTATATGATGAAAAATCGACATAATAGAAAAAAGCTATCTGCGGAACCTCGTTGACTTTACCCTATTTATTATCAACGAATCCCTGTCTAGCTATTTTTGAAGGCTTTCACTATCACGAATGGTCCTACTGTGGTATAGAATAGGACGAACCATAAGCGGGAGCGGGTTTGGTGACAACTGGATTGTACTTAGCCTATAGAAAAGTGAGAAGCAAGACTATCATTTTGCACTACAGTAGATCTTAGTTCATAAAAGTGAACGGAACGTGAATGCTTCTATACATACGATCATTGACTTATGTTACATCAGAAAGCCGATTTTTCCTTTCATCATTCACGGATCGATTTCTTACAAGTGAAAGAACATTGATATATCTGACGCGCCGATACTAGAATATCAAGTCCCACGGTCTTAACCATTGTAAATTGACCACGAAATAAACCGTGCCTCTCTGGTCCAACAAGGTGTATACAGGCGATAACATTAGGCCATTCTCCCACTAAACTGCATAATGAAAACTTGCCCTTCTAGAGAGCTTCAACCCAGTTAATGCAAACAATAACGTTGTGGTGCGATCAAGATCAATACTCACATTGAGGGTGTGAAATCATCCAAGACCAGATAGGAGATCGCGCTGGAAAGAATGATGGACAGTCCAGCAGCGAATCCTTTTAGAATGTTGTCCGCATATTTGATCACAAACGCCACACCCAGGCCACTACACGTTTGTAATAGAACGACCAGCCAGACAATTGGTGTGTATCCCTGAAAGAAACCGCGTTCCAGCACCGCACTGCGATCGTACGTGAAAACGCCACACAGTCCGATTACAATGCCGAAAATAGCTGCAAAATGGAACCATATAGACCCAACCAAAGAATCGGCATGAGTTAGTAAACAAGTAATCCAAACACGCTACTTCGTTATTTACGAATATAGCAAGAGACGAGAGTTTCTTGTGTTTTCGCCGGGCTGCCTGTTAAGTCTGTTTTTGTGTTAGCCTACATCATCATTTTAAGAGGAGCTAACAAAAGCTTCACTACCAAATATATCGTCAGACCTGTCGGCTTTTATAGTGCACACCAAATATGTAAAATCAGGACACGGGGGCTGTAAAGAGGCAAGTTTCCTTCCAGTCCGGGGCCGAAGTAGGTAACTTGCTAAGAACGGGTGTACCAGTTCTGATAACAAATCACTCAGACTCAAACAGCACTTGAACTATCAACACAGAGCACAAAAGTCAATAAGCGTGAATGCTTAAGTGAACAAAACCACAGATTTTGGGCGGCAATACTGAATTGCCCACAACGCGGGCAGCGCTCATTCAATGCTCAAGGTTGCCCAACCTAAAACATCCTACTAGACTGCCATGACGTCACTAGCGGATACATTAATATACAGACTCGGCGTACACGTTTAGACTATTAAACCGAGCAATCGGGTAGGTTGGTCACCATAATCACTCCGGTAGACTGAAGCTACTTTCATACTATCCTTGTCAGTCAGCTGATATTTGTTGCGTGTTTGTTGGGGGTGTACCTGGAATTTTGGTCACTTTCTAGCCTTTTCTCATTTACACTCCTGTAGTTATTGACTTCTAACTCTGCAGTGAGACTAGTGTACTTTTCGCCGAATTCTCTTTCTCAATGACTCAACGCGTAAACAAACGAGGACGCATCTGCAGCCTCCTTCGATCCAGAACCTTCTCATAATTACACATCGGGAAGAACTGCGTTACACTCAAGTTCATTAACATTCCTAACGCGAAACGGTTTACCACATAAAATGTATCCAACAGGTTTTGTGCGAGTACGGTAGGTGTTGCTCGCAGACTGCTTACACGAGCAATAATGGAGAATGTAGTCTGTGCTGGTGAGTGTTCGATTTGCAAGCGTCCATTTGATTGAAACAGTTAACAACTAATTCGGAGCTCAAAAAATCGATTATGTTCGCCCACTAGTTCAACCTCAATATCCTGTCCAAATGTAATTTTACGGTGTTTCGTGGTTCTAATATTGCCTCAAGACCAGGGGTGGCATAAACCAAGAGGATCGCACTAGTGGGATGAGAACAGGCGCCTTGTACTGGAATTCAGCGAGTGTGCAAAGAACTATACCAACGGGCTCCTAACCGGATCGAATAAATGAACGTTCACTATGCAACTGATTTATGAATGTGTGCTTTATATGAGTCTGATCTCCACCCTCATTCGGCCACGGTCCCACTGCTGTTACTTGCTGATTCTGTTCGATCAGAGTACGTGTTAGTGTGGGCCCCCTCACAGCCTTTGGAATCTAGCGTGGTATTTCCGTTTTCACTTTCTGCTCAACAGCTTTAATGCACCTCGTTTATGGAGGGCTGTAAGCTGATATTGTGCCGTTTATGCCAGGAAAACTTACATGTTTGCCAGTGCATACATCGGGCCGTTTATATGTCGACATGGGTAAACAAACGATACAAAATACGAAGGCCAAAACAAAATGTACAGTCACCGTCGTTACAAGGATAGTAAAACATTGCAAGCGGTTGGTTCTGAATGCTCAACACTGGTTTGAACCTACGGACGGTAACAACTTCAGCACAGCCCCATTTCGGCCGCGAGATGCTGTCACTGGGTCACCTGAGTGTTGTCATTGGGGTACGAAGTGTAATTGATAATGCCGGCATCCTGTTTCTGTACTTAATCGTGACGTCGCGATGACGTTAAGACACAGTTGGGTCCACTTCTGGATGTGACTCAGGTTCACAACTGGCATTCGGGCTCATCTACATAAGGTACTCTGCACCGACATCGATAGTTGTAGAAAACAGGGTTTAGTCGATTCGAGCATTAGTCGCTTAACAGTGTCGGGATGCAAAATGTGATGATGCGGCTAAGTATGTTCGGACATAAATCATGCCATAGCAGCCTGACTTTTTGATTGAACAAAACAGCTAGGAAAAGAACACTGGTAGATGGTAATATTTCGTATTGGTTCATCAGTACCACATAACTAATAACACGAATAACTTTCAATTTATCGTTTACAATACTTGGGGGGATATGAATAAAGAAACGAACGACAAAAACAAGTGTCCAGTCGTGTGATCCGAATCGCACGGCAGGTTTGAACTGGTTTATTGCGATGGCTTCAACAAATTTCAGGAACCGTGGGTTGTGGTGGCGCACTATGTTGGTGAAGGCTGGGGTCAACTCTACATTATCGCCAGGTGACAGGATGTGTCGTCCGATCGACGAAGCTGGGGGGCTTACGGTTTTCTGTGACTAAATTGTCCGGTTGTGAAACTTGCTTGTGAACCAATTTAGGTATATATTCCTTCATTCTTGAGATAAATGACCTATCGGTTCTACCTATGTAACATTTTCCGCAGTTACACGAAATGATAAACACAGTGTGATTTGGCGACAACAGCACAGGTAACCTGCGAGTCTGATTAAGGATCCTCAATTCAGCGGCATTGTAAGTCGTTTCACCGAAGAGATAATTCGTTGGGTTTTTCGCAGCGTCGTGGTATCTCCTTTGAAGGGTCGCTTACCATACATTAATTTACTGGGGACCTCATCATTCTTACAACTTTTGTGTCTCCATCCGCTGTGACGCTGAAAAAAGCTTATGAAGTACCTATTACTTTCCAGAGCAGTCCTAAACATTTCTGGCTCTTGCTCAACTGATTCGTCGGTCCTTCGTGTGATGAGTATGTCCAAATAAAGCAGAATTTCATCAACCTCTGCATCACACGTCACCTTGAGGTTGAGATGAACGTCGTTAGGCTGTAGGACAAGTTGTTCAGATAGCTCTCCACTTTTGGAAAAGACCAAGGTATCATCTAGATGGCGTCTGTAGTATAATAGTTGTGGGATATCATTGTGTGATCACTTAGTTGCTCTTCTATCATGATCAGGCAAAAGTTAGTGAGAAGGGGTCCTAATGCTCATCGTCGATTTGTCTGTACGGAGTTTTTTGGAAATTAAAACTGACATTCTCTGTACGCAATAAAAGTAACGTTTTCAGATAATCTGTTAGGATGGGAATAGGGGTATTTCCCGCAACAATCTGTTCACAAACGAAGTCAATAGTTTTCCTTAGAATGACATTGGTAGGGACTGAACATTTATAAAGCATACGTTCACTCTCGATATTGATTAGATCTAACTCATTAACAAGTTCCAGCGTGTCTTTGATACTACAGTTATCAAACTTTTGAACAGCTGGCTTCCAAATTTTCACCAACCGTCTAGGCAGTTTGTGCTGAGGTGAATTAAACATAGCTATCATCGGTCGAAGTAGGACACCCTGCTTCTCGGTCTTAGGAAGACCGTACAGTTGAGGCAACGAGCAGCCGCCGGGTCTTAAGTGTTTTTGTGTCTTTTCATCTATCCAGCCATGTTTAGAAGTTACTTCTAGCTGGTAGCGAATTCCTTCTTCTCTTAGACCAGTTTTCTTCCTTGTCTAGGAGTCTAAACTTTCATCACTCAAGATTGATGAAAAAAAATTACACGTAGCCCGCCCTATCCATGACTACTGTTCCGGAGCTTTTGTCTGGCTTGAGGATTACAACATTTTTTCACTCGAGTTTCTGCGGAGCACGAATGTGTCAACCTGTTATCGAACACCTGTCGTCCACGCGAGTATGCGGACACTCATAGGCTACGTCAGTGAGTTTATTTTTGAACCAGTTAAAATTATCAGCGTTAGTTGGTGTTGATTCCGAGAGCTGATCAATCAGGTTCTCAAACTGTGCTTCTACAAATACTCGATCAGCTCTGCGTATAGGTATATTCTAATCCAAGCTTAACGTAATTGCTTCCTACTTTAGAGCAGTGAGTGATGCGGATGAAATATTCTGAACGTACTTATCGGGATCTACAGTAATAGGCTCAGTTTCTAGTTTAGTTCGAAATAAGACGCAGCAGTAGTTTTCGTTCGATCAATCAGTGTTACAGAAATGGACAAAAACGACCTTACAACACAATGATAACGTGTTAACAACACGTTCTGGGCGATGATCGGTTTCAAATAATTGTCAACCGTGTTTGCGATGCCTCCAACTGCGAGGCTATGATACGTGGGAGATTAGTATTGTTTGGAATGAACTTGTTCATTTGCAAGTTTGAGAGACTTGTGTGGATGTCGATTATCACTCACGCACCTGCGGAATACCACATTCGCAAGTTCACGAGCAAGTTTGCATTTGAAGTTAACCAAGCGACGTAACAGCCTGGTATCTGCGGCGGGAATTCGCCTCTTTAGAAATTTAAGACAGTTATATCCCTTCAGTAATCTGAACAAAACAATCAGAAGACGAACACTGGCAGATGCTAGCATTTCGTACTGACTCGCCAATATGTCATGAGAAGTATGGGAAGTATCAGAAGTTATCGTTCTCTCGACAGTGACATTAC
>LUCH01017603.1:0-30577 GCA_013368495.1 Paragonimus heterotremus
GATGCGACAACTGCGATCAACTGTAGGTGATGCTCAATCTATATGAAAACCAAAATCCCTTACGACCAATCAGCAACTCCAAATAACCAAAGCAGTGACATTCTACATGCTGTCCCATGCACTAAAGCGCAATCATCTCGATTAGCAATAGCTGTGTATTCACAATATACCTTCCGGGATATTAACCTCCACTTATTCTCAATATAACGCTCAATAACGGTTGGCTTCCTTTGTCGAAATGTCTAAGATCTGTCCTTCCAAGCAGGGAGGAGAGAGGACATAACTGAATCTTACTATTTTCACACGAGAAAAGTAGATTGTCAAATGAGAACACTCCAGTGAAGAACTAGATCGTGTAACGAGGGTATTTCTGTACGAATCGTTTGTGGAAATTCACAACGACTGCTACAGGACGACCCTAGTGAGACAATTCTTAGGTTTAGAAATAGCACTCAGAAGTTCACGCGGCAATTTACTGCAACTGCAACTGCGCTGGCAAATGGCAACTGGACATTCGAGTATACAGTAACTCTGAAGATTAGTAATAAATAGATATGCAAATATAATTCCTAATAGATCATCTCTCATCAAAATGAAGTTTGCAATTATTGCAGACAAGCTGCTAATGTTGTTAGGCCGAATTCTCAGTAGTGCACACCTCTTACCGCACGCCCAAGAGACAACAGCAAGAACCTCGTATGAACATAGACGCACACTTCAACAGCAAACAAGAGTAAATCAAATCGCATTTCAGTTACAATAAATTATCAACATACGTAACGGAAGTTCTGATTGTAAATTGTGTTTAGCGTGCACCTTCTTCGTCGAATGCAATCAACAGGAGCAGCGCATGATTCGTCCCTGTCAGAACACTAGCGTGTTGTACACTTTTTCGCATCTCTGTTCGAAACACTGACATTAACTATTGGAAATCTAACAATCAATCTGGTTTTCTCAGTTCCTCTTGTTTGTTAAAGTTATACTTTGCATTGCACACCTTGAACATCTTGTCAACACTATGAACGTTACATTTATTTCAAGTATAAAACAAAAACGTTGCTGGGATTCTTCTTGTAAGTCTTTTTTACCCAAGGGTTTCGATTCACTGTAGACCGAAGAGTCACCGTGTTCACTTTTGCTTTGGTAAAGTACAACAGGTTGTGTTTCCAGCAAACGCTAATGTTGTTCCAATGATACTCCGTTCACCCCTTGGGATAGTCTAATGCGATTACCCATAGCGTTCGTCTCAAAAATATACAACGGTACTGGTAAGTAGTAGAAATCTACTCAAAATGAACTGAACATCATGCACAAGTTGATCGAAGCTATCGCATCCCCAAAGATTCTTCAGTAAGCTACATTCTAAAAGACGCACTACACTTGAGTTTCCTTTGTGTTAGAACTCATAAATATTCTTGTCTTAGCCAGGACTATAACTCCGGTCACGCCTTCATGAGGCGACCCCAGTGACCACAGTACCACGGACCGCACATTGGGCATGACTGGATTATCGCATGCAAACGTACAGCCACAGCTGCTTGCGAGTAGTACTCAGATTTCCCGTTGGTGGGTTTGGAACCGTGTTTTTCTAAACCGTTTCCCTTGGATGGTTCCCCGAAGTGGAGTGAGCATCTAAGTATAGACGACTTACGTGCGCGAGTAAATGGCGATGAGTGGATGACCTACTTTGAAACAGAGATCGTATCGTAAATAAATCATAGCCATATTCGGCACAAGGAGGAAAGTAGTTGATATTGTTATACTCATAACTGACCAACTTGACATGCAGATATCTGTAGCTTTGGAGCAGATTATGAGCAGCAGATAACGCATAGTTCGCTTTCATAAGTGTAACAGATTACGTTGACCTTATAAGGTAGTTCCAAACTTTATAGTTCTGCTGTGCATATTCATCAGTGAAATATTCAGGGCGTGGGATTTCTTCTTTTGTGTGTTAACGCCTCATAAATCACTATTTTTTTGGACAATGAATCACCTTCTCTTGATTTTTATCCCATCAGCTTCACAGTAGCCAATCTACTCATATAATGCTGAGCTATTCAGCCGTTGTCCGAATTTTGATAACACATGTTCCACGATATCAATGCCATATTTGCTGTTATCGTAAAGTGTAACAACTACTGACTTTGTTTTTAAACTTTGGTGTATGTCAACGCTGTTGCCGACTGTTGATAAGAGAACCACAGCTTGGTTTAATCCTTGGCACTTCACAAACAGTTGTTTCGTCGACTCGTCCTGGTAAAAAACACTCTCGTATCGGATCAGGGACAGATTCCGGAGTTCTTTTGGCATATTCCGACAGATGAAACGCACACTATCCACAACCGCTGTCACGCTGAGGTAAGGTTGAGAAGACGACGAGGTTAGTGAGAAATCACCCACCGTGGTACTGTATCTCTTGTTTACCAAGCCCCACATGAGACGGCTAACATCATCAGGCAGTGATCGTCCCCCTTCAACTGTCGCCCCTGTGTTCCAAGGTATGGGGCTGTGTTATATACACATATTTCGTCGAGCTGTCAACATCCGCCCAAAACAAGATGTACTTATCGGGTCTATTTGACATGTAGGGCACCAAGTTGCAATTGATTACCAGCTGCATCCGTTGTTCGTCCAAAGTCAGCGAACAACGAAGCCTGTATGGACCTTTACAAATGAGTGTAAACGCCCCAATCCAAACCAGCATTCTTCCGAAACTAACCATAATAGATCAGTTAAAGAGAACTTGAATAATAAAGTTCTCAACTGATAGCCTTCAAACGCCCAACAAGAAATGAGTCTTTTTGGTCGCATTCTTTCTGATCTTTGGGGACTCAGGATCTTCGTGACTGTTGTCATACCGATAAGTGCACTGATTTCCTCAGAACTAGGGTTCGGTGAGTGATTCGGTTACATGCAAAAGGGATGACAAGACAAGGTACTTACTGCTCGTCGCGTTGAACGGTTCGACCCCATCCAGAGTCTGTCTGTAGATAACAGATATCGCGGTGGCTTGCTGTCCATGTTGTTCATCATACACTAAATGACTCCTGCTACAAAACCACACAATCTACCAACAACCAAATATCATCTCTAAAAACACGTTTGACAATCGGCGCTGGCGTTGTCTTCTACTCTTTCAAGTAACCATTGCGATAAGTGTACTTTGTAGACGATTACGTATCCTATTTCGTATACCATGTAATGTCAAATGAAGGTCATCTGAGTCTCGTAACGACAGTTCCGAGGAAAACTAAACGACTGTACATCATTTGGGAAAAGTTTAGAGTTCAAGGCTAGCCATGTGAGACGTTATTATCGCATAACGAAAGACTCTTTTCGGTTGTTCTGGTGAGAAGCATAGATGAATGACGATCGTACTGAAATCGGTACAGGGATAGGAAAGGAAATACATTTTCAGGGAACAGCAAAAAAACTGAAGTAATATAAGACCAGTGGGATGGGAAGTAAGAAAATAAAACAGCGAACGGGGTGAAGGACAACAGCACATAAGTCTAAGGCTTACATGTATTCGTTTTTGAGCACAATTCAGGCTTGAGACAACTAATAACGACCGTCTCAGCGAGACACAGGAGGCGCACATTAGCATGGCGTATTATGATCCTGAATGTCGATCCGAGATTAATTTGATGACCGACGGCCAACATATGTCTGGCGTGCGTAAACAATGCTCGCTTGTTCTTCGTTGGTGCTTATGCGCACTAGACGTATGTGTTCACTGGAATATTTAACCGACGAACTTCGAGTGACTGCAGCCACGTTGCAGGATAATGGGTATCCGTTGAAATTTATGTATAGACATAACCAGGAACGTATAGCAGTAGACAAGGTTTCGACGGTTGAGAAGCAGGAAGTTTACACTGAGCTACCGATTAAATATGACGCTTTTTCGCTTCGAACGACAAAACAACTCGTCGCATCGATTAATTGAGCTTACAATGCGGCTGAAGTCGTCATCGTCGACCGAACTTGCAAGCTGCCGTTACCTTCAATAAAAGGAGAGCAATATATTGGCGTCAACTCACTATTTTTCAATTTATGTGTAACTGCGGGTAAAGTTACATCGGCAGAACCGATGGGTGCTTGAACTCTAGGATGACGGAATATCTGCCGAAATGGGATCAGAACGTGACTGTACGGTCTACCTCCTTCGTCCCGGGATAACGCAAACTTCCGGCTTTATCCATCACCAGATATATGCTGTCCACGGGTCAGCAGATTGATCTCAAATCGACATCCAGGATTATGATACGCCACATCAATCCGAGTTTCCTGAGTTTCGCTGAGGTGGTCGCGATTAACCGTCTCAAGCTGGCGTTACGTGAACAAAAATAATTATATGTAAGCCTAAGACTCCCATGGACCTAATAGCTGTGCGCTGTTGTCCTCCATCCAATTTGCCGTTTTATTTTTCCACTTCCCATTCCACTAATGCTATATGTATTCTTGGTAAGTGTTACTTGGTACTGAAGAGGCCGTACAAAATGCTAACATCTATCAGTGTCTGTCTGCTTACTGCTACTTTAAAGTTTATTAAGAGAACCAACTGTTTTAAATTATTCAAACAATATAGCTCATGGTCTTAAATTTCAAAGGTAGTTTAAAAAATATTTGTGTGTTATACCATTAAAGGAAGGACGCAGTCAAAGCTTGTTATTGCCAGTTTCACCACAAAGGTACTGTCACAGAGTCAAAACACCTATTACTGGAATGCTACTGATGTCTTCCATCAAGTGATGGCACGCGTATAATTGAAAAATAACATTCTTGCCCAAGAATGTTACTTACAAGTAGTGTGGTAGGCTACATAGCTTGACACCCAACCGCAAAAAACCTGGACTTCGCCAAAATTCAAACTAACGATAGAGACATGCCCAAACGCGGCAAGCGCCCCACCAGTTGACGTACGAAGTCACACCGGGAGCTCAAAATCTCCACACTTGGACTAAGTTACCTGCTTAACCCGAAGGGTCACATGGAATCCACCAAATGACCCAGTGGATGGATAGTTGAAGCACGCTTGCTCAGACAGTTCACGCTGGAATTCACCAGCGTCACTGTTGAGCACTAAGATTGTATTACATATAAGTGGTGTGGCCCCCTAGCTCATTTGAAGGAGCGCTTGCCGCTTGTTGGCATGCTGTCTCTACTGCTGTTTCGAATCCAGTGGAAGCCAGATATTTCGCAATCAACTCACATTTGAAGTAGTGTTCATTTATTTTTCCCGATAAGGGTAAATATCTAACATAACACTGAGTGAAATCGGTTGAAAGAAAGCGCTCAAACCCGCATCGAAATCGGACCAGTATGCCATAGGATATACGCGATTACTTACAGTGTGAGGCAGAAGTAGACGGCTTTTTGAAAATCAGACGGTCAAGGTCACGCGAGTGGGTCGAATGATGACCTTACTCAACGCATTTTGCCAGATCGGCACATAAAAGCACAGGGTCTATTATGTTCTAAGTTGTCGACGAGAACGCTAGTTATTAGACAATTCGAACAACGAACTAACCATTACTGAGATGACGACGTGCACCCACCCCAGATCGAAAGGACAAAACATGGTTGCCAAGCGGGATGGGGATGCACCCAAAACTGAATAAAGTCGACGGATGAACATAGGCCTGTTCAAATTCACGAGCGCGATTTTTGAAGGGTTCATAGTGGATTGTAGAAATGTGAATAAACCACATTTTTATTGCAACAATCCGCCTTGTATCGTGCCTCGAAAGTTAAGTGAACCGACCGACAACCTAGATTGAGATTTCGTTGGTTAGTGTAAATGTAGAATGCAGAAAGGTTGACGGACGTCAACAAATCGATCCTGCAAGTGAAGAACAACGACTGTGAACTCCTATTGTATGACTGACACGGCCTAACTGGAGGTTACGCTGGGGATAAGCCATTTTTCCAAATCAATGGTAGTCATGATTAACTCCATGCACTTTAATTCGAGTTTCTTACAGGTTTAACGAACTGAAAAACTTTCCAATTTTTACTGGGCATAAACTAATTTGTCGTAGTGCTGAAAAGAACCATAATTTCTTCAGTTACACGCGCTGACAGATGTTCTGACTCTGCAGGGATATTTCTGTCATAAAAATATGAAAGTGATAAACTCCGACTACAACCCTTCGGTAACACTGGAATGAACAAATAATCGTTGTTACTATATGTGTATTTTAGAGTTGCGTGACAGGTTCTGACTAGTACGTCCTTGAAGGGGTGGAAATTTACCCGTGCTTCGAGTGTAACGTGGGGCGAATATATAGCAATTGCAGTAACTGTTTCAGCTCCATTCGTCAATGTGTTTATTACTTAGGCTGAAATTGTCTGCTCCCAGTGTGTTTTAGGTTCATGTTCGCATCTTAATGGTTGTCTAGAAATCGTCAGACTAGTTGGATTCGGGGGATGGGTTGTCCAGGTACTGCTTAGTGACTGACGACAGTGCTGAAGTTTCCAACGACCAGCATTTTGCTTCAATTGATTAAACTGCTAAATCTTTTTCGACTTATAAGTACAATCGAAACAACCCAAATGTAAGAACGTAAAATTACCGGAAATAGGCGTCTAAATAAACAACATCCCTAGCCGAATAGTACTGAGAATTTCGGCTGCCTGATTTCAGTTGTAGTGCCGGCAGAATGAACCAGCAGGGTCATATGCCTGGCCAGATTCGTCTATGAGAGACAACATACTAACCATATGCACAGTATACCCGGTTGGACAAAAGACGGACTTGGAGGTGGTTTGCAGTGTTCAGCTCACAGGGCTCACATGCGTATATGAAATGAACTGCCCCCGTTCAGACATGCTGCACTTCTACGTACGTGCACCGACTGACGTAGTTCATTTACTCGAAGTGAATACAAAGTGTGTAGTCGTTTGCTAACGTTTACGTCGTTCGTATGATCTTTGACAAATCTGGATAATTTGTCCAGTCACCGATCCTCGGTCCACTTTAGAGATGACCTCAAATAAGTATCCCGGTTCAACAAAGGTCCACGGAGATCTGCAGGCTGAGTGACAGGGCCGAAAACACGGTTGTCAATTGGGATATGGGGTTATGAGTCATGATTGCTCCTCCAGAAGGCGAATGGCAAGGTATGATTGATAGAACGCTAAGACGAGCGACTCGATTACGGAATAGGACCCATGGGTAATTTACATATCAAAGAAAGAAGTCCAAAGTGCTCAGGATTACTTGAATCTGTGTCGGATGGTTTAGAAGTAGAAGACAAAGCGGTTGATGTTTTCAGTTCCAGAAGTTCAGTGACAACGAGATTGCGCGTTACAAAAAAGTGAACATAAGCGAAAGAGAAACCCAGCTGTAGTCTATCAAACAAATTACATGCGCATTTCAGTATGAAACAAACAACGACGGACTAACTGGGAGCGTGAGATCGAGCGTAACTTTACTCCGTCGCAATGATACTGTGGGTCAGGCTATCGAAAGACCCAACTTAATGTTCTCAATTTGTGTGTCAAGTAGATGGTTGACTTTGTCTACCGATGACACTGCTGCGACAAACTTTGGTAAACTGTTCCAGGTCGGTTACACACGGACGCTGATAGACTGCTTTCTGTTGGTAAAATGGCCAGTTTGATGCTGGCAGCCCTAACGGGATCTCTTTGAGAAGGCTGTTTTGGGTGGGTAAAAACACGTTCCTTAACAGATGGCCTGGTTATAGGTTGGAGGTGAACAAGGTGTGGCAACGCGCTTGATGAGGTGAGTTTTCCAGCAATACATAGCGGTGCTGATACACTATGAGAGTTCTTCAAGACCATTAAACGAGTCGTCGCATGAAGTTCCGTTCAGGGTTGTCCAACCCGGTATTCCTATCGACAGCATCATACACAGCAACATATCAGTAATTATCACTTATGGTTGAATATCATTAACCCATAAAGAAATAGCTCTGGCCAGAAACAGCAAGGAAAAGGGGGGAGAAGATCTAACTACTGGAAATAGCTAGGTAAATATTTAAACCTTTAATGTCAAGGATCGCTAACCATGCAAACAAACAGCCGAGCTATAAGCCATCATCAGCGAGGTATTTCTCACAATGTTTTCGTTCCCACACGTCATTAAGTGCACCCGCTTCACAGATAGCTCGGCCAAACAACGACAACATTCACGTCATTGAATCCAATTAGACGCTATCTAACCTAAATTCTCCAGTCACCGGCTTTGTGAGTCGGGAGGGCCCCAGCCCAGGAGACGAACCCGATCTACAGTGGCCAATCCTTTGGTGAACGATTTCACTCCTCTAAACCAGGTCATTATCTGTCCACCTCGCACCTTACGCCAGTCGACCGCAGCATCGACAAAGAATGCTCAGTGTGACAGACCAATAGCTGGCATCCTTGGGACATGACTTAATCATCTAATTCTATGTAAACGTACTGACTGAACAAGAGAAATCTCTTGGCAATCACTATAACACATCTGCTTCCTAACCTCCTCATTACTTAACTGTCGGCGCCACCGAACGCGAGCGAACGAACTCAGGCATTCATGGTCGAATACTCGAAGACGGTTCACATTTTCTACTCTGTGCAGCCAAATTTCGCTGTCATCTTACATACTCAACCCTTAGGCCTCAGAGTGATGTCTCTCTGTCACCGGAGGTGGACCAGACTTGCGGATAGTGCCTCAGCCTTAGAGACACACGCTTCTACTTCACTCCCAACACCTCCACGGCCGAGTCTGATTCAGCTTCCCAAATAAACAAACCGGTCAACAACCTGCATAACTTCATGATCCAAAGCTAAATTCACGTAATTACAACAGTCTTGCTGAGGAGTTTTGTACTTGGAGACTGTAAATCGCATTTTACAGCATTTAGCAGAACACGAAATGGCGTCAAAAATTTACTATTCAACACTCAGTCTAAGCAATTACAGCAGTCTAGCAAAAACAACGCGCAACTTGGGATAGCACATCGCATCTCGAAACGTCTAGCCGATCACTAAATGGGGCCTAACACTGTCAGTACTGGTTCTAAATTGTCGAATAACAGCACATCGGCATCAGCACAAGCAAAATCAGTCAATATTCCATCCAGTGGAATTCCCACACAGGCATCTCGTGAGTGCCGAAGACGGTCCTCTATAACTTCGTCTGAGATAAAATGAAACCAAAATGGTGAGAGTAGACAGTTCTGATGTATGTCGCCGCAGCTGCTGAAACTGTCAGACATTTCACCGTAGACCATAACCTGAGCTACAGCATAGGAATAAAGCGCCCATAGTACGTTCACCTACTGTAAGTATAGATCGATCCACTGAATGGAGCGCACCTTGACAGTCGAGAAATGCGGTAATTGTTAGCTGGTGATACGTATCACACAGCTTCAGAGCTTGGCGAAGAGTGAAAATTTGATCAGTGCATTCTTACCTAGGACGAAACCCTCCCTGTTCTCCCCTAGTGTTTGCCTCCCGAGCTGCAGTGAGTCGACGAACTATAACGGATGCCAGAACCATAGTAGGAACTGGGATCAAGTTAATTCCCCTATGGTTTCCGCAGGAGCTCTGGACTCATTTCTTGAATATGGGGATTATTATTGGGTGGTCCCAGCACAGAGCAATGTTCTCCATCGTCTACACAAGCTGAAACAGCCGAGTCAATGTCATTAATAACGCGTCCCCACCCTTTTTGAAAAGAACCAGTGCAACATCATTCCCGCCAGCAGCCGAATGAGACTGCAGACGTCAGCTCTGGTTTCTGGGTCTAATTCTACTGGCCAGGGTGTTACATTACAAGTTTGTGGCGGTAACAAGGTAGAAGCAAAGTGTCGGTTAAAGTGACTCTCAGAATGTTCCGTCCAGCGCTCTAATCTAATCGACGAATTATGCAAGCATGTGTCAACTGCATCGCTGATAGCTTCACTGATAGACAGTCGCCTTGGACCAGTAGCAGGGATAAACTTGAAGAGTCTGCCAATGGTCTCTAAAGGATAGACGATTTCCATTTCCAGAGCATTTTCCATTAGTTATGCTTTACAATCCGTAATCAGGTTACGCTTCAATATTTTTGCCGATATCCCTCCTGAATGTGTTATGTGAACTGCCATGAGGAACGTCTTGTCTGGCATCTAACAACTTCAGGGATTTTTCAGAGATTCAGTGTTTGTCTAACCCGCGAACGTGCATGATGCCGTATGATGCAATGTTTGCTTGATGAGTAGCCTGTGAGATTCTGGTCCAACAGCTATTCGGATCTTCGAAGTGAGAACTGCTAAGCTTGTCTTCTAGGCTAGTTTGCTACTTATGCTTTGTCCATAGCCTGACCAGTTTCTCAGTCGCCAGCCGTTGCGGTCGGCGTGGTCGTTAGCGAGCCAAACCAAGAACAAAACGGTATTGTATAAACACAGGATCTGAATCCACGTATGCGCACCAATAAGAACGACAGTCCTGAATGGAGCCTTGTCAACCGTAACTAACGGTCGATCTGAGACCACGTCTTATTTGAAGGAGGGAGCCAAATATAACAGGGGTGCGCACGATGTCTAAAACTAGTGCTGGCTAATAGAAGCCTGTGTTCGGCGCTAAGCTGCAATAGCCGTCTATCATTATCGGAAAGATGTGATGCCAGACCAACCTTGTCACGTAAACGAGACGGCTACACCAAAGCGGTCGATCTGGGCGTTCATAGGTTCGGCCAGAATGACTATACTGAAAACATAAGAGGAGCAGTCAGGTATGAGTAAAAGACGTCCTCGATAGAAATGTGACTGTAGCCGGTTGGAACAGAAGCAGATAAAAGGACTTCCGAAGTTTTGGGGTTTTAACGGAACCCGTGAAGCGAACAACAGAGTCTACTGCTAACGAATATCTAACGAATTATGCTGCAGCCAAGGCGCTGAGGACGCTATCTATTTAAGCCTGACAGATAGAGGCGGCAATGGAGACACGCGAAGAATAGCCAGTATCGGGCAAGCAGCGTGGGTGTTCTGTTCGGAACAATATTTACCGTCCTGGTTTCTTGTCGGATAAAAAGTAGCAGACGTCAACCTTCAAAGGGATTCAACGTTAGAGTGACGGGGTCTGCTGACCTATCTGGTTCGGGGTACAAACACTGAAAGCTCTTAGATCAACTCGAATTTATGGTTGTATGTGGGCAGAAATACTGCCAGGACGCCCAGACACAGATAGGAGAACGATTAGCGTTCTAAATCAAAGTCTTTGACTCAAAAGCTTGTATCGTAAGGCAGCGTATCGGAACTGGTTCTTTGTCGGGAAACGGATATCAACCTTTGTCCAACTCACAACCTGGAGGACCAGGAGACTGTGGTTTGTTAGACCTTTACCTATTGGCCTGCCTGACATGAGTGACTGTGTCGGTGTGGTGTCCATACCGTTCAGTTTAGCCTAATGGGCCATCGAGATGCGCCGCTGACGCAAGATTTGTGGGAGATACGTAGCTCAGTCTGTGCGATGATATAAGTCTGGACGGAAACATAACGACACACCCTCTGTGTGCATTTAACAGAATAGGTTTATTTCAGTTTACTGACTTGCGTGAATCTAAACGTGAGTAGTCTTTTACACATGTATCGGTGTGATATATGATCATGCTTTTTCGGATAGCTCATTTTCAAATATGCTTTAAGAAAGGGGTCAGATATCACTTTGTGAAAGTATGCACTTTCGAAGATCTCCACAAACACCATCATTTTAAACGAAGCGTAATAACTAGGCCATAGTTATCAACCCTCTCACAAAGATTGGTTTCGTACAATGATGCTCCTGGTTATCGCATCAATTCTTTCATGTTTTACTGCACGTTTATTACATGCTGTACCAAAGGGTAGCATCTATCAGTGCTTATATATATATATATATATATATATATATATATATATATATATGAATTAAGGTTTAGTCGGGAGCAGTACCTCAGCCAATCTCGATAAATCAGACTCACAATCAACAGTTTGTATTTCCTTCCGTTCACAATAACGTCCGGGCAGGGAGTCGTAGGGGATGGGTGATCAGTCCGTGAAAAACTCTGCAAGTGAGTAAATCAATATACAATATACCAAAGCAGTGCAAACGATAAATAAGATTACAATTTGATATCTTTGTGAAAAAAGAATTTACATCAGAGATGACTCTGCTTCATATGATCGCACATAAGTGGAGCTGTGCCTGAACGAAGACACGAACTTGTCTACAGCAGTGTTTTACTTGAATTCAAAAAGGAAAAATTTGTGATAGAATGAAACTGCAAAGTTAACGTGCGAAATTCTATTCAAAGTCGTATGCGGTCGTTGTAAGTATAGTGCATTGCCCCACAGAAACTTTGAACGTCAGAATTTACACATAATCTTCGTTATTCGTTAGTACATACCGTATTACTCCTTCTAACTACTGTTTTAATTCGTATTATATAGACTTGATATCATAACCTAACGGTAACTGTTTTCCTAAGAAGTTCTTATGACACTGACTCGCAACACATCCAGCAGTGTTAGCGGACCGAAGCCTTCTAGAGCACAAATGCACTCTGTTGAAAAAGTAATGACGAACACATAGTTTTCCTTGAGGGATATGAAGATAATGCCGGGCCCCCATACAGGAACAAGTGACCGACACCTTTCACGTCTTTGCTGTAACAGAGGTAACGGTGTAAACAACCGTAATGATGGAGGCCACTGCAACCACGTTAAGGACAAATCTTTCTTCAGGAGAGGAAAGTAGACTTACGAGGTCAGTTTCTCATTAAGCTCTCTTCAAGCATTCGAGCCGAATCCCCTTAAGTCGGACCGAGCCAATCTGGTTTCTGCGATTAGGCTATGCGCCTGAAGTACTAAATTCGCTTGGTCCTCTGACGACGCCACATGTCAAACAGGGCACATAGGTAGTACTACGTAAAAACGTCAGATCTGAAGTCCGCATATGCTAACATGGCAAGTGCCGCAGTCGATTGGGTTTGATAACAATCTGAGAAATGTCTCGAGATTTTCGAATTACACCATACCGTGAGGTTAAGCTTAAGCTTCAGGTGAGACCAAAGGTCATAATTCCTCTCTCGGAAGTATAAGCTTAACATTCATATCAATTTCAGAAGCTTTCAACTCCTGCGGAGAGTACTAACGCTATTTCCCGGGATGGTTCACTATGCATAAGACCCCCTAGAATCTGACGAAGTGGTTAGAGAGAGAAGCAAACCTTCAATCGATATCTCTAATTCGGAGATCTGCACCTACTAAGAGAGACAATGATAGAATATTCCCCTCTTAAAGTCTGTAATGAGAACAGTCCGCTGGATACCCTTTTTGTAGCTCAAGTGGAACACTCATAGTCCGCTCGTCCAGCATATTCTGTCAGTGAACTCAAATATTGTCCAATGAAATCGTGATGGTGTAAAACAGCAACATAATGTTCCAAAGTCACGAAGAAGATGGTAGCCAAAAATAAGTCAAATATGAGTCGTCAGAAACAGAACGTGCGTTCTACAGAACTGTTCACGCCTACGCTATGACAGAGTCACTCCTTAAGAAACTTTCAGATGTTACGTTGGAAAAAATAGTTACTGCAAGCTTTTCACTTGTATTCCCTTTCCCAATAGCTACACTTCCCTCCAAAGATCCTTTTTGGTCCTTCTATTCTATCACGCAATCAAACGACGAAGTAGCTTTTTGATGCATGTATACAAACCGTCTGAGTTTGTTCAATAAAGTTCTAGTAATGAGAGAGTTGATGTATCAAAGAAAACACCACATTCTTGTTAATACGGATACCAGACACCCAGTAGACATAAATGACAATAGGCCGGAACATCTCTGGGTAATCGGTGTACCATTTCGACTTAACCTGAGAGCGAGAAGGAGACGTTGAGATCTTACTTAATCAGGGTATCCAGTCGCCCACGGCCATTGAAGAATTCCAGTCTTCCGATAAATGTGATACTTTGCGGTCTCGGCTAGCACCACCTAGCCAAAGCACATTTTTTATGAGGCTTGTTTATCGTTCATACCTATACGGCACATCCAACAAAGACGTTTGGCTCATAACGTCAGAACACTTCTTAGTGTTGTGGCCGCAAAAGACGCTTGGTCTACAAATTCATTTATTGCGCGAACTCCCGTACAAGACATGTTAAAAATGGGACCACAAACGCGTACACTTATTTGCACGGTGGACGTGCGTTCACATACATTGGTTGACAATACGTTGTCATTCGCCCTGACGGAACTTTTCCCACAGCGTGTACACACTATGCCGATAGTCTATTCTTGTCCGTCGTCTTTCTGTCGTTCGCAGCTTGCCCTTTTTGTTCTTGAATGTCGTCTGTGAGTGGTATACTACTTGTGAGTAGTATACTACTAACAACGAAACTGCCTGTCATACAACATTAGAATTACATTTTCCCAATCTACTTATTTTGACCGACTTTAGTGTCCAAGGTTAGCCAGTGCTCACCGCCCCATTTGGACCATACACATGGATTCGTGGCAAAATTTCCGACGTTCCAAAAATAGTAAGCGTAGAAACGGCATGTCTACCCAATTCGAAGATGGGTTGTCAACACTTTCTATGCGGCTATCCAAAGTGGAGAATTTAGCGGGTGTCAGGATACTTGCCGCGCTATCCAATGAGTGGTACTCGGTTGCCTAGAGTGCGACACCAACGAAATGAGCTTGATGTTCAAGAGCAACTTATATTACTGAGTAGTCGGGGATTTTCGTTAATTTCAAATTGAACATCACTCACAATTGATCGTAGCTGTCGCATTCTCATAGACTTTCCAGTCGGCCCCTTTCGAAAAGAAGCACTAGACTCGAGTTTCGCTCTCATTAGAGCTCGTCAGTAGTGCATATCATCGCCACTGCCGGGACTTGAACCACGGACATGCTGTTCATGAGGCAACCGTGTTAACCACTGCGCCATTGACCCCACGTTAGGCACGACCGAATTATCATATGTGAACGCTCAACCACTTCTGCTTGTGAGTAATGATCGGAGATTTCGACCTGTCTACGAAGTCCTAATCGCGGGGTTATCGATTAGAGTTAACAGACAGTAACTGTGTCTCCATTTCGAGACGATCGTGCAACCTGATCATGCAGGGATAAATCTAGAATCGCATTTAACTAAAATATGTTAAGATTAGTAAACATTTTGTTTGTTATGTACGATGTGATTTTTAAGGGTTATATTGCACCTTGATTTCAATGATTATCTTGTAGATCAACGAGTGCGCATCCGATTTCAATAAGGAAAATCTGACTGGGACCGAGTGACAAAGGCCCTCAGTCTCGAACCTATATACTAATCACAGAAACGAACGAAGTCGGAAGTGTAATTGTGTCAATTGGTAGAAAAAACACGTTGTATAGTGAAGCACGAGTCCCAATGAGCAGAAGGGTTAGCTACGAATGATAGTTCAGTCACACGGTCGTGGATTCGAGCGTGGTTGCTGTAACCGAGCTTGTCTAAGCTTGGGAAGCACGACAGCACCTTGTAGGTCAAAAGCATAAAACACCGTCGTTACAATGTCTGGATTATTCAGAAGGCCCCGTTAACTTGATCATAAGCGTCCCTGTCTACGACTCGGTAGAGAAAATGTGAGTTCGATAAATCTTATAAGACGAACAATCCGAACCAGATAGTCAAGGGTTCGAAATTCTCCGAGGTGATTAACCTTGGCTTGGTTCCATGTTTCTTTCCTGTCAACTGAGTCGAAGACCACCGGGTTTGGCCTGAGTTGAAAACTCACACCTGATTGTCTAAACACATTGTGATGTTACCGTTAGAAAGTCAGTTGTTGAACTGGCCGGTGAACTACAGGGGAAACATAGTAACTGTCCCGTTTACAATAGTTGCCTACCTCAAAATCAAGACTTCTCGACTGTAATGAACTCACTGGATTCGATAAACGTGCTGAAGAGATTAGATTACTCATAACAGGCCGGGAGTAGGACAGTAAGCTACACACATCGAACTACGGCCTAAAGGTTCTAAGTACGTTCTTGCCGACCCAAATGAATGAAAAATACTAGAATCTGATCAGGCTTTCTAAGGGTGTTCATCAGTACCGAGTCTTTCTTCGGATATGAGATAAGCACGGGTTAAACTTAATACTGTTGTGACCGCAAAAGACGCTCGGCCAGAGAATTCGTTTATTGAGCAAACTCCTGCATAGTTCATGTCAAAAAGCAAACCATAAACACGTACACTCATCTGCACGTCAGACATACACTCACATACATCGGATGGTAGTTCGTTGTCATTCTCCTTGGCGAAACTTCTGCCATAGTGCGTATACACTATTCCGACAGTCTATTCTTGTCCATCGTCTTTCTGGCGTTCGGAGCTTGCTCTTTTGTTCCAAAATGCTGCCTGTGGGTAACATACTACTCATGAGTAGTATACTACTCACACCGAAACTGCCTGTCATACAACAGTACAACGATTTCACGCAAACATAAGATATTAGAAAGAAGCCCTGGAAAAATGTCTTGCTTTAATGCGAACTGCACAGAAAATGTATTAGATTATTTTACTTTCGATTGCAATACGTCCGAATGGTAACAAAACTGCTCCTAACGGTTAGACTAGTGATAGAATACAGCGAATTCAGTAATGCGTTCCATCGTTCTCAGCAAACGAACACTGATACGCATCTGTCAGTTTATCGGGAAGTGGAGGGGGTACACAAACTTGTGACGACATACCACTTCCACATCAAATACAAAGCTAAAAAACGTTCACAATAAGCAAGCGTACATTTACGAAAAAACTTACACTCCGTTGAGGAAGGTTAAGAGACAGTTTTCTGAGATGCCCACGTCGAGATGCACATCGGTTTGATGTGGTACAAGGTGAAGCGGTCACGTTGGGTAGCAGTTCTGACTCTGTACACAGTCCACGCGAGTCTCGATAGGGACAAGCACAGCAGCGGACCCGAACTTTTTGTGCGCCGTAGACTTTATATGGCGAACCCGGGTCTACACTAAAATACAAAAGAGGCAGACGCAAAGTCAACAGGATAACGAGCATCTCACATAAGTTTGGTTGGGATGAACGGGAAGCAGAGAAATAAAAGACAAGTGAAGATGAACAAGAAAGCCATACATAGCCAAATGGCAAACAATAAACTAGACTGCACTGAGGCTGGATATTGGTAAGCTGCACGAATTTAAAGCTATCGAGGATAAAACTCAAGACAGTAGGAATTCCTCAGCTGATGAAGTGCAATTCAGATAGGCATGCAAACAAATGATTAGGATAGAAACAAGGAGTACCCTAACCAGTAGAAGAGAGGGGGTCGAACAGATTTGGAATGTTCTGTTAATTACTGAAATACGTCACATTCATGAAACAAGTTAGGTAGTCAATGGGTTTGGACGAATTCGACTGAATTCACTTCAGAATGATCGCTTTTAATTAAAATTATCAGTTTACATGACAGCGGTGTCAGAAACGTGCAACGATCTCGAGGCACGTAATAATGTGGACACAGGAAATTGTACAGGCCTGCTCAACGTGAGAATGTCAATCCGTATCTGGCATTGAATGATTAGACTGTACTTCTGCCTCAAACAACACACCAAATCAAGAGTATTCTTTGTAGAACTAGCCCCTAATAGACAGCTTATACTTAAGGTCCGTGAAGAATTTGTAACGAACCCTATAGTTGAGAACCGATGCCATTAAGCACAATCAGGGATATCATGTATGCTGGTCAAATTTAAAGTATTCTTCTCAAGAATTGAAGAAAAACACATGGGTAAATGCAGGCAAATCAGACGAAATCGAAAACGGTCAGACATCAGGTATCTAATCGGCTGCTCGACTATACACGATAAACAGATGGTCTAACTGAGGTGATAGGTGCGAAGTGAATGGTGAGAAACTCCTGATGAGAACGCTAACCCAGCTGTCCGTGTACGCAAAAATAAGGGCTGTCGACTGTTGTAATTCATGGTAGATACATTAGGGCGATTACCGTCCAGTGCCTGAAGTTGTCAGTCCAACAAAAGGCGTCCTAACCAAATCAACACATACATCCTACTGTTGTGACTGCAAAAAACGCTTGGTCTGCAAAGTTGTTTATTACACGAACCCCCGTATAAGTTAAAACATGGGACCACGAATACGTACACTCATTTGCACGGTTGACGTGCATTCACACGCACACTGGGTAGCAGTGCGTTTACATTCGTCTTGGTGGCACTTTCCCCATAATGTATACACACTATTCTGGTCCGTCGTCTTCTGGCGTTGAGGCTTGCCTTTTAGTTCCTGAATGTCGCTTGTGAGTAGTATACTGCTCACAAACGAGACTGATTGTTATACATTACGAGAACAGCGACTATAGACCACAACTAATTTACGCGCTAGGAAAAGGAATTCTAAACGCATATTTTCATGCGGGAGTCTCCGGACGAACACTGGAAACCAATGATGGTAAACTGGTCAGTCACGACGAGATTGGACCTTGACGTGGTGTGACAGCTTGCGCATCTCAATGACTGTACGGTGTGGACACCACACCAACAAAGTCAAAGTTCGTACTCTAAAACAGACTGGTCAACAAGTCGCTCTCGCACGAACGTTAAATTCATTAGATGTCAATTTCGGTTGTGTTTCAGAGACTAGGATACAGGACAGTAGTCAGCGTATAGAGCTAACAGCATCGATACACTGTCTACCCGATACTGGTTATACACTTCGGGTGACTCCACACCCACCATTACAGGTCAGGCTGGAGTAGGTATAATCCTGAGCGCGACAGCAGCAGCCGCATTCGTACACTGGATTCCTGTTAACAGTAGACTTTGCAACATCCGCTTGGCAGGTTCTGTTGAGGCCAGCTCTAGAGGCGAAACCCTTAGAAAGCTTACGCTCCAACCGATTGTAGTGACACCGGCGTCAAGGACGCCTTGTATTCGGAGCTGGTTGCTCTCCTTCGGTCGACACATGGTTCTGATACAGTCAGTGTAGTCGGAGATATGAACGCCAAGTCAACCGTCTTGGTGAGGCCGAGTCTCGTTTAGGTGGCAGGTTCGACATGGCATCATATCGCTCGGATAATGGTGGGCGATTGTTTGCCGCTGTGCGCTGAGCATAAGCTATCTTTAGTCGATGCTAGGTTTAGACATCGTGCAGGTCATTGCTATACTTGGTGTCCACCTTCTCGGAATCAGGCCTGGTCCCAGATAGACCACACAGCTGTCAGTTATACGCGGTGTGATTCCATTCAGGATTGTCGTTCTTATTGGAACACACACTGGGACTCGGATCATGCGTTTGTACGTTGTCGCCGCGTCCTCATTTTTGCTGGGCAACGACTCCACCGATAGCAAGGACTGATAATTGAGAAAAGGACTGCTCTTGGTAAAGCATAGGTACCAAACCAGTCTAAAAAGCTGTCATAGTAGTTCTCACTCCGAAGGTCCCAACAAATGCTGGACCTACATCTCACAGACCATTTAGGGAACAAGTATTGTAGCATGCGGCACAGGGGTACCTAGGATGAACAAACATTAGATCTAGGAGAAACCCCTGAATTTGTAAGAAGCTCGACGAAACATTTCTCCTGGCAGTTCATATAACACGTCTAGGAGAGTTATCCGGAGGAAACTGAAACGTAGCCCAAGTGCTGGTCACGAAGCATGGTTAATGGGGGAAGTTAGGGGGATGAAGATCACTTTTGCTTCAGGGAACACCGGCAAACTTTCTAAGCTGATCCGTGCTACTGGCCCCAAGCGACCGTCTGTCGGTGAAGCTACCAGCAAGACAGACAGCATACACATCTATGATAAGTCCAAAAAGTTAGAGCGCTGGGCGGAACACTTTGAGGGTCAATTTAGCTGGACTCCTGCTTTCATTGTGTTGCCGCCATAAACTTGTAATGTAACACCCTAGACGGTAGATTTGGAACCACCAACTGAGATTGAGGTTCCCAACTACATTTCGGCTCTCAAACGTAATAGGGCTGTTAGTCCAGATGATCTTCTACTGACACTTTTTAAAAAAGGTGGAGAGGCGTTAGTAGTGGTTTGACTCTGTTGTTTCAACTTGTGTGGACGACGGAGACCATCCATCCATACTGGGATCACTCGATAATAGTTCCCATATTTAAAAAGGGAACCCGGGGATCTTGTGAAAACCATAGGGGGATTAGTTTGACCCCAGTCATTACTAGGGTCCTGACACCCATCATACTTCGTTGACTCACTGCAGTTCGGGAGTTAAACAGTAAGGAAGAACAGATAGAGTTTCGTCTTGAGCGGGGTTGTATAGACCACATTTTTACCCTCCGTCAAATTCTGGAGAAACGTCATGTGTACCACCGGTCAACAATTGCCGGACTTCTCGACTACGAAAGTGTGCACGATTCGGTAGATCGATCTACACTTTTAGAGTCGCTTAAAAATAGGGGAGTACCGACCAAGTATGTGAACATACTATCGGCGCTTTATTCTCACAGTTTAGCACAGGTTAGGGTTTATGGTGGACTGTTTGATAGTATCACCACCACGAGCGGCGTAGGTGAAGTCTGTCCACTTTCACCACACTGGTTTAATTTTGTCATAAACGAAATAATAGGGAACTTTTGGTCTGCATTCACAAAATTCCGGCATGGATATTCGTCTGATGGATGATAGACTGATCTTGATTATGTTGAAGACAAGGTGTTGTTTGACACTTTCCAAGCAGCACAAACGCTAGGGGTTATTTCGCATTCTGCTAAATGTTGCGGAATGCGCTTTGCAGCCTCAAAATGCAAAGTGCTTCTGCAAAATTGCTGTGAATACGTAAATTTATCGTTAGACAATGAAGCCATGGAGATTGTTGATCAGTTTGTGTATATGAGAAGCTGTATTAGCGGTGGTGGGGATGTAGGAAATGAAACATAAGCGCATATCTCGAAGGCTAAGGTGGTGTCCACTAATCTGGGACACAGAGATATCTCTCTGAAGCTTAAGGGTCGCGTATATCAGACAACAGTGAGGACTGTGTTGCTTTACGGCAGCGAAACCTGGCCGCTCAGAGTAGGAAATGTGAACTGTCTTCATTTATTTGACTACCGAGGTTTGCGTTCGATCGCTCGTATCGGGTGGCACCAACGAGTAAGCAACGAGGAGGTTAAGAAGCGGGTGTTTGGCATTGACTGTCAAACGAGTTCTTTTGTCCAGTCACTACATTTTTACGGACTTAGATGTTTAGGTCATGTACTAAGGGTACCAGCTAATCGTTTGTCACACCGAGAACTGTTTCCCGACGCTGCGTCCGACTGGCGTAAGGTACGAGGTGGACAAATGATGACCTGGCGTAGATAAATGAAATCGTTCACGAAGGGGTTGGCCACTGTAGATCGGGTTCGTCTTCCGGGCTGGAGCCCTCGCTACTCACAGAAAGTCGGTGGCTGGAGACTTTGGGTGAGATGGCGGCTAACCGAGCTCAGTGGCGTAAATGTTGTCGTTGTTTGGCCGAGTTGTCTGTGAAATGAGTGCACTTAATGATGCGGGGCAGTGAAAGCCGTGAAAGCTGATGACGCCTTACTTCCACTTAAAGTTCGGTTGTTTGTTTGCAAGGTGTATGCACCTTGATGCTGTATGTTTGAATATAGACGTGGCTATTTTCAGTAGTTAGGTCCCTTCTCCCTTCCCTTTTATTATTCTCTCTTTCTACATAGGTTTTTTATTACGTAGGTGTGTGACAGTTAAGCATTAGTGTGAACCACTGATGTATTGCCGTTTATGATGATGACGAGGAGAAGGAGGAAGACTAGGCTTTGAGTACGCCCATCATTCATGCACTTATTTTTCAATAACAACGGGAAATAAACCCGACCAATCTGTATTGTGGCTCGATAGTACCCACAAACGTGTGGTTACTGAGTTCACTTCTCCCCAACACACTCCTGAGGACGAGAGATAGTATTCACATCAGGGTAACTCGGCAGTCATGACGATACGAGTTTTATAACAAACTGGTGAACGAAGCTGATCGGCTAAACATTAAGTATGTCGGCTGAGGATGCAGAAGCAAGGCAGATGATGAAGCAGCCGCTTAAACTTACTGATGTATTAGCGAGACGGCTTTCAAGTGTCGCAGGAGATCAATTGTGATCTGTCGAAAGCTTCTAGTCATTTGGAAATAATCACAAAAGCAATTCATCATCACAATCAAAGATAGCAATGCAGTATTGTCCAGCGCTGACGCCCCACTGCTATACAACAATGAAGGACAAGTTAAGTCGGAGCCATCAGAAAAAAAGAAAGGAGAAATAGGGGACTTATTTAGTGAACTAATGTCTATATACTAACAGTAAACACCAAGGTGTATAGACCCTGCAAACAAACAACCGAGCTGTACGTGAAAGTGAGGTGTCATCAGTAAGACAGTTTGCTTAAGGCTTTCACTGCCCCTCGTCATTAAATGCACTCACTTCACAGAGAACATGATCAAACAAAGACAACATTCACGCCACGAAGACCGACTAGTCACCATCTCGCCCAAGATCTCCGGTCACTGGTTCTGTGAGTCGCGAGGGCCCTTGCCCGATAGACGAACCTTTCGGTGAACCTGCATTCAAATTAATAAAGAATATTGCCGTTGAATGGTGATTTGAGCGTTGTATTGTTTGGTCAGGACGAGACTCCTGCGAAAAACCGGACGGGCGAGGCACTAAGAATCTGTTAATTTAACCTCATGAGGAAACTACACGGCTGCACGTCCGACGAAACAGTTTAATCAGTAATTAACATTTTCGATTAGCAACCTGCCTTGTTCACCAAGCGGCACATATCTCAATCTGACCAAGGAGGATGTCGACAGTTTTGACGTCTATGCCAGTCTCGCGAACGGCGAATGCAAACGCCTCAATGCATGTTCACTCAACAAGAATCATTTCGAGTGTCGCATTTTCATTTGCGATCTTCAATCTTCCGCAGATACATATGTGATTACTGGGCAAGATCGACTCAAAGCTAGACATGACGCTACAACAGGTCATAGCAGGTTGTCAACATCCCATCACTGAAACACGATATTAGTATGGCTAAGTATTCTGGCCGCATCTCGAATTTAGCTCATGTGGTCACAACACCAAAACGGCAACCGACCACACAACTGTTGTATTTCATCCCGACAAAAAACTCCACCATTATACTGGATTTGCAATGCATGATATTTTGTATGTTTTCGCCACTTCAAGTCGTTTGCAGAAACTGTAACACAGTTGGTCACATTGATGTATACTGTTCATTTGCGCCGATGTCGAGAAATTAACCCTCAACAACATGGACAATTCGAGCGCCCAACGTTCAGTTGATCATCCAATTCATCTATCTGATGGCCACCTTCAAATGCTAGGCAGAATCGCGTACAAATCTTACAGTAAACGGAGAAGAGATTCATCTACAAATGAACGACGTACAGCACCATCATCAATCCAAAAAGACCGCAGAATTTACTTGGAAGACCAGCAAAGCAACCAAAAGCGGATGCATTGATACAGTGCGGCTACAAGGTTCAGCGCGTTGCTGCAAATCTCTCGAAAGTGTTGCCACTAAGGGCATGTTACATATGTGACGACAACCCGTCAGTTAGGTGACAACTAGCAAGAAGAGATTAATACAATTGGGTTTCCTGTCAAAGAAATCTATAACCACGTGATCAGCCTCGTTCAAGGTGCAACTGGATCGGTCATTAGGACGAGCGCTATCGACACTTATCTCTCGATTTCCCTTTGGATACCTTTAAGACCTGACAACCACCAGCTGAATAAGCCACACTTACCGACCCCCAAGAGATGGCAATCACTAAAACGGTTAATTATCAAACACCGGCGATAAGTAAGACCTCTACAAATCGGCTCGAGACACCGAGACAAAAATCCTAGACAAAGAAAAATCAACCATGAGCCTCAAGATCAAGTAAAGTGAAACAATCACCAACCCAGTTGGCAGACAAGCATCCAGCTATCATTGGGAACCGGAAAAAGGTGGAGCACTAGCCGGGAAGACGATAGCTTCAGGTCAGCTGACCCAGACTGCACGTCATACGAAAAGTAGACTTTCTTGTTTAATAAACGTGTAGCTATCATGCTCACCTGTTTTAAGCAGGGCGGGCTTCTCATCGTACAATATTTTAATAACCACCTGCGTTCCCGAAGAAAAAAACTATCCCGGACTCGAGCCATGACATGAACGTTCGTTTGAACGTCTCAAGCATGCGCATTGGCCGGCCGACTGATCAACTCTGGTAAGAAGGGCATCAGCTGAATCTGGCTAAACTCCGAGTAATTGTGTGACGACCCCATAAGTATGGAGAGTTCACGTTGGGTTCTGGTTCCAGAATTTTTCAAGGGCAGTTCAAAGAAGGGCTCCGCAAGCAAACATTGCAAGATCGCCCGACATGTAAATGTAGAACAGAAACGGTTGTCACGTGTGGTTAGCAGATGTAGCTACGCGAAGAGGAAGAACTATCCTTGGAAAGGTGATCATAAAATCTACGGATGAAGTGTGGTGAATACGAGACATTGACATGAAACTTTGCTAACTGTCCGAAACGAATGCGCGCATATACAATTCACCTTTTGATAATGTATACCTTCCCATGTTGTGTTCAAAAAACACGCCGTTCACTGTGCTGTCAGATTATCCGAGACGAAAATGCCGTGCATCGAATCTCCTTGCGCAAACAGTGACAACTTACACTAAGGAAACTACGGCGATGACTACTTTCGGTTTGTTTTCGATGCATATGCTTTGGCTGTCTATGTGTAAGTTTAGCATCACGTTTCACATGGTGCGGATTTTTTGCAAGATCATTCAAGATGAAGAGATTAGTATTACGTTTGAACTGATATCCCAACCAGTACATCTTTCGAAATGCAGTTTCGAAATGAATGAGCTGTGTGAATTTGGATGTCACCTCCCATCCACCGCTCTTTCCGGATTTAAATATGGTATGTATTTGCTGGCTTGTTAGCAATGAGGAGACTTAAATTCCACCAATTAAAAATAGATGACCCGGTTTATGACAAGTGCTCTGACTTGGTTTGTCATGTAGCTGTTATTCCGGAGTGCTGTTGTAAACGCCTCCTGGACTGCATGTCACCATGCTAACGTGTTGAGTGACCAGATTCTATTAAATCGGAATGCGATACTTATGATTAGCAAATATACCGTCTGTCCACACTATAAAGTCGAGTGTTCGGTTTTATGCATGAGAATAAAAGACGAAAACTTCTACTGCAAACAACAGTTGCTCACAAGATGGTTTAACATATTGTCAAATAGTATGAATGATCGAAAACGAATGATCATAACCAAGAGTCAAATAATGTGACAGTGTTTCTTCGCGTATAGACTGAGAGGGTGACACTATTTGAACGTCCAGTTAAGTTCAGGCTGGACTGGTAGTTAACTTCTGTCAATAAAATGACGATAAGGTAGTGAAAAAGACTTGTACATGGATATATTCCAAAAATCGACAGAGTGCAGGCACGTAACGGTTCCTACGAATGACGGATTTTAAACATGGCGAGATCTTTGCGTTGTACACGACGGACCTAGGCAATATAAATTAAATTGACGTCACATGAAGAGATCGAGTGTCCCCGTTAGTTATCATACAGAAGCTTGAGAAATCTTCTGTAGGAAGAGACGAACGGAATGGAAGAGCTTTACATCATTAGCAAAATAACAGTATTAAGTGAGTGACTGTAGTTTACGCATTATCAAGCAGGATTTGACGCCAGAGTCCCCAAACACTAAAGATAGAAAGATAGCAGAGTCTGACGCTATTGCATCTCTCGAAGTTTTAACGAACACTGCCCGTAACAAAGAACTTTAAGAAACAACAATTATATTGGTTTGAAAATAATATCACGTGCACAGATCAGTAGTACAAGGTAATCTTTTCTGATAACATTGAACTTAATCTGGCGCTGGTTCGAAACCATCAAGATTTTTTTGAAATTGGGTCTCTTTTAAAACTAATCTGGAGGGTCCGGATGGTTATGACACTTGTTAGCATGACTTGCTAAATAAACAAATATCTAGAAAAGAGGATCGTGTAGAAGTACCAACGTGACGAGTTGAGAAGCTTTTATCATATGCACGAAGCTGGAATAGGTTCTTGTCAGAAAAATCAAAACAATCGATCATACATTCAGCTACTTTCAATTCGACTGTAGCTAACCATAAACCAAAATAGCGAGGGACAAAACGACTCACACCGAAGGGACGGAGCAGTGGTTAATGAGTAACCAAAATGATGCAATGGTCTGGTCACCTGTGAACCTCCAGATGGATTAATTTGATCATCAATGATGGTCAGTATTTGGGTGTGCATATCGCAACAACCGAACTTATCCGTTGTAGGATCAATCAAAGGAAACTATCCAACAAGTGTAGAGTGGTGTGAGTACAAAGTTTGATCATCAACATGATTAAACGTTGCACAGAGATGCCGAAACAAAAAGAAGCACATATATCTTTCCAAATTCAAACAACTCAATGTGAGTGGTAATATAACGGTCGAAAAGCTTGGTAACCATTCTTTTAATCTGATACTACATCAAACCCTTTAGTGGTAAAGTCCGGGTGGCAATAGAAGTTACCAATTCAACTCCTCGTTTCACACATTAAACCAGATCGACTAACTCGAAACAGTCAAAAGTTGAGCGGAAAAGCAGATGGTCTTATAATTGCACTTACCCGATGATCGGCTCTCCATAACTGATTCTAATCAAAATGGAATGACAAATCTAAAATTTATTTGGAACACTGAACACCCCTCAATATACATTGCCACTACTGTATTTACTCGCGTCCGTTGCAAACATAAAACACAGTTCATATATATATATATATATATATATATATATCGGGTAGACAAAATCGGACAGTAGGCGGACAAGCATACATTCACACCAAGTATCAGGCAACAAGACCACGGCAACCCAACGGGTTGCCTCAGTCACTGTTACGCACATAACACCGGCTGGAGAGACCGGATCAGCATAGCCTCGCCAAAGGTCAGTGATTCCGGGTTCCGGTTATACATCAATATGTATGCAAACATCAGACAACCTTTGCAATAGAATAAAAATATCATCTGCTCGCTAGCAAAGAGGAGAAAGCGGTGGGCATTTTGGTTTTACTGTGGATTTCAACCGTGAAATTCATGTCTCGCATTATTCCTGTGGTTGTCTTGTTCCGTCTGAGCCAGATCGTACGGAAATGGTAATGCGCAACAGACAATAAGATGACATTCACAAAATGTATCCGAATCACTGAAGCCAACATAACAGCTTACAATAGGCTTATTACAAGCCAAATTTTTCACACAGAAAGCATACAATCGAACCTTGTCGTTGTATAGGTTACGTCCACATAAACAAGGTGGAAAGTTTGAAAAGTACGGTTGAACTGAAATTAGAACTGACCGTTCCCGAGCTTCAAGAGTAATCAACAAGTCGATCTCGCCCCGTAAATTTAATCCAAGACAACTATTAAAACAATTAATGCGACAGTGGATGATGCATTGGACAGCGGCAAGCAGCTTGGATTGGGAGAAGCTAGAATGGGTCGCTTCGGGAGTGTCTCTGTCTTGGGATTGTTCCAATAGGCCAATAACGTTTAACGGGAACAGAACCGATATTTGTCCAATCGGAATACCTTGAAGGGTATTCTCAGTCAAGTAAATCGCCCCTGGATTGAGGATTTCGATTATCGAACGATCTTTAATATCCGCAGATGATACGGTATGTTTGGAGCACCTGCAGGGGTGAAAGGAAAAAACGGAAAACCGAACCTTTCAATTATGTCATTCGACCTATCTTCGTCCACAAAATGAGGCGTTATACGAATGGAAAAATCAATCGGAGTTAGAGAAGGTCGGAATCCGATAGCCAGAGGCCAACGTCGACCTCGTTGCACATACAATTTCGGACAGTTCTCCATTACACCAACCTGAAAACAATGGCGGAGATATAAAGTCAAGGAAATACAATTCAAATGAATCTCACTTGATAACCGCCTCCTGACACACGGGAATGCGAAGCGGTGGGCTCTGGAATCCAAACCCGGAATTCATTGAAGCCGTGCCAAGGATCTCTGAAATAAATCTACTATAAGAGAATCCACGTGGTACGTACAAGCAGTAATCTGTTCTCATACGAGCTGCAAACAGTGGAGGCTTTGAAAGAAACTGCGGTTACCGTACAAACAAACAAATGGGCATACGTACTTCTCCTTTTTCTAGCATTTGTTCTGCAAGACCCTGTAGTAGTTCTAAGTTTTCTTTATCCGAAGAAGGCTATATTCTCTATTAGAAAAGAATCCACCAAACATACTGAATGAGGAGATGACATAATTGTGGGCGAAGTAGAATAAACCAGGGTAAGTTAACCTGAAAAAGATTGTGAAAAAAGAATGTTATAATTCTAACAGGGTGTACCATCTAGTAATATAAAAATTTAACGCGAGACAAGAACGTTGAAAAGAACAGCTGAGTTTTCTGTTACGAACATTTGGACTTCACAGGTGAAACACAAATAGTTCAATCGTTTACAGTGGTTTGCGGTGAACTGTCTGACAGTTTCGGCTCCAGGAGCTGCTTACATCACTGTCCATTCACACCATTTGTGTTCAATCTTGCAATAGGCAAAATAACGGAGGACTGTCTTCAGCACCCATGAGATGTCTGTGTGGACATTCTACCTGACGAAATATTGGCTGATCTTGACTGCGTTAACGTCAGCGTTGCTGTTTGACAACTTAAAAACAGCACAGAGGCTATTTCGCGTTGTACTAACTGTTTTGGAACGCAATTTGAAACCTTAGAGTGCAAAGTGGTTCTAAAAGGCTGCTGTGATTAGGTAGAAATAATGCTGGATAATGAAGCTCCGGATGTTGTCGACCGGTTTGTGTCTTTTTGGGAAGTTGCATCAGCCGTGGCAGCGCAGCATATGTACGGAATGAAACTAAAGCGTGCATTTGTAAGGCTGGAGCGGCATTCGCTTATTTAAGACACCTCTGACAACAAAAGGATATCTCTCAAGATTTGGGATAAGGTATATACGTCGACAATGAGGAATTTAATAGTTTACGAAAGCGTTATTTGGTTCCCCAGGGTAGAAGAAGTGAGCCACCTTCAGGTATTTGACCATCGGTGTCCGAGTTCGATCGCTAGCACCGGGTGTTTCAAACGGATAGGCGACGGAGATGTTGAGAAGCGGGTATTTAGTGGCGACTTCAACGCTCTTTTGTTCAGTCATTAAGTTTATGCAGACTTAGATGGCTAGGCCATGTGCTGAGGAGGTCAGCTTAATCGTCTGACAAACTGAACATTCTGCCGATGATGGGGCCGACTGCTGTAAGGTGCGAGGTGGGCAGATGAGGACCTGATGACAGATAATGATTTGGCGTCATTATCCAAAGGGTTGGCCACTGTAGGTCGGAGTCGTCTCCCGGGCTGAGGTTTTCGCGACTCACAGAGCCGGTAACTGGAGACTTTAGGTTAGACGACGGTTAATTGGATTCACTAATATGAATGTTGCCGTTGTTTGCCCGAGCTGCCTGTGAAGTAAGTGCACCTAATGATGCGAAGCAGTGAAAGCAGAATGGGTGTTGTCTCGTTGATGACACCTTACTTTCACTTACAGCTCGACTGTTTGACTGCACGGTGAAGACTCTTCAATGTCTAGTGGCTGAGTATAGAATGTTGTTTATTAATTAGGTTCGTCTCTCCTTTTATTCTTTTATCTTCGATTGGGCTCGCTTTAATCTTCATAGACGTATGAAGGAAACCGGTGATATATTGCTATCTTTGGCGATGATGATGGCCAAAATTCCATCGGCATCTGCAGCTACTAATGGGCTTTCAACAAGTTCGTCGAGTTGCGCACGTTTAGAGGAGCTAAGGGCCACGCAACAAGCGAGCCACTAACAAGGGGTACTTCGACAAATGTGTCGTTACAGCCCACTAGGAAAAAAAGATAACTAAGGATTACTTGGTCTAACGCAGGTTTCAGTTTTACAAAAACGGTCATGCGGAACTAGAACGCCGTTTTTAAACTCGGTGCAGCGAGACAGAAAGTTTTCGCCACCGGTGATATAATCACATAAAGTCGTGCCTTACCACAACAGCCTACAAACCTTCATCAGAGAAGCCTCAGTCACATATTTTTCACGCATTCCCGCTGGACATAATACAAACTAAGTATCATATTTTATTTCCAGATCACATTCTCTTTTTCCCTATTCTACTGATTCCCCATATATTATTCTAATCTACCCTTCCTTTCGTTATGTTACAGATCACATGCCTCGTTTCATGGTTGATTAAGGCCTTCTAATTAGGCATTGTAGTGACCGGCGATCGTGTGGCTTCTCTAAGGATCCCGGCTGCAACCGTGTTTTCCTGCTTGTCTGTTCTGTACGCATGATTCTATGTACGTCTGCAACAGGAGGCCTGATACGAACTCAGTGCCACTCTCTTCAGTCGTGCAACTAATTGCACGCAGCGAATGCCTGTCTCTTTATTAACGACTCATCTACTATTTCATTATTCAAGG